>VNWY01001773.1:0-11595 GCA_009869845.1 Pseudachorutes palmiensis
TATAGAGGGATTTATCCCCCTATAGAGGGATTTATCCCTCAATACGGGGTTCTGATCCCTCTATAAGGGGATCTTTGCCGCACTCCAAGATCCCCCTATAGAGGGTTATCTCACACTGCAATTACATTACCTGTCCCTCCCTACCAGCTATAATTTTTTCTAATTTTCATGAAGAATTCAGTCATGCATCCAATTTTCACCTAAAACAATGTCCAAACTTCTCCCGTTCAAAAAACGATGGTTGTGTCTGTATCTTTAGACACCAGAACTCTATATTTAGTCACAGTGGTGACGTAGTATGCCCTTATATGGACAGTGCGTGGTTATATTTAGCCATCATGACCAAACTTAGAGCCAATAGCCGGTGTAGCTTTATTTAGAGTCATCTCTTCGACAACTGCTCAGACTGCGCAATTTTCCACAAACTTAAAACATTTAGAAAAAGAAACAGTGTGTATTTTCTTATACACTTTGGATCCTTAAAGCGTCTTCGTTTCTTTGTTACATTATTGGTACTTTTGTTGTTATCCTTTGCATTCAAAAAACATACCAGGTTTGTTACTTTCGTAATCTTCCTGGTCGAAACTCCGCTTATTCTGCGATAATTGATTCCAGGTGTGAATTCAGTCTTTAGCATGTGGTGCGGGAAGTTTTTAAATTGGCACGGCAATCTAGAAATGGCAAAATTTGGTTTCTAAATGGCGCGACGTTTTGGACAGGTTGAGTCATACACAATGTTCATAATGGTATTCCAATACTAACTACGAAATGGCATTTGAATAGCTGTAGAGGGTTCTTGATAACTGTCATGTCATATTCTATTCATTTATCCTTTCTTATTGATAATTGAATAGCTATTACACAAATTAGGGTATACCAGTGGTATATGTGCATTTGGAAATCATCCAATATTGTCTTAGTTTACTCGGAGTCAACAAGAGCATCCAAAATGCGCCCTTTTGAGAAAGTCTTTTTAAACTCTGTGTTATTTTGTGGTTGGATAACTGGCTATTTTCCAGCTCAGCGTCCATTCCAATGTCCCAGTACTTGTTTTCGGAAAAGTACTGCTTATATGTAGTTTCCTTAGTACTGCTTTTCTACCACATTGTCACAGTTGTGGCTTACTCGATTTGTAGAGATCCCACCGGAAGATCAAGGGAAACGTCATTTTACATTAGTGCTGTTGTTAATCCTCTCATACCTTATTATGCCGACATAATCTATCGTATAGTTGTACTTGCTCGAATTGACAAAATTGTAGCAATAGTCAACTACATTAGTATCACACAAAGTTAATTTGCTTTACTTTAGTTGTTCAAATTATGATGATCATTAATTATATTGTCAGCATTTACTCTTATTATTTTTATGATGATGACTTTAATTTCATTGGAGTCTGGAATTACAACGGAACTTTCGAATTCAGTTTAGGAATAGCGGGATTTGGTACTGATATTATTAGAATATTTTCCTTGTGTTATGCATTTTCATTCGTACTGTTCACTGGTATTCAGCTTTTAGCAATTTATGAAAGCTTGATTTTAAAAGCCAAGCACGGGATTCTTCTGAATACGCAAAACCTTTGGATCGAAATAGAACTAAAAAGGTCCTGTCGAATTTATTTTAGGACCATCTTGGATGATTTTATACAAATGAAACAAACTTTCGAACTGTTTAATGAAACTGCAGGGATTTTTGCGGGGTTGACTATACTCGAATGTTCATTTTACATTGTCACAACACCTTTGGATTTAACAGATCCTTTGGCGCCTACGTTCTATTTCTACTATTCGCTCACAACGGTGTTTCAACATTGGGCAACAATTAGTCTTTTGGTGTATTTGGGACATCTTGCAAAGGACAAGGTACGCTGTTTACATTTGACTAATGGGTTGACACATTATCAACTGTGGTATCTTGACTAGATTCAAAGTTCATCTGAGGAATTACAGGCACTGCGTCTCAACATGAGGTCACGAGTAAATGTTGCAAGTATCCATTTTGAAACGGTAAGGTTCAGGCTAAGTTAGGATAATTTAAGTTCAGGTTTTAACTTAAACAACTATATTTTTGCTTTTTTATTTATGGTTATATGCAGTTGGATGCGTTGATAGAACACCTGATATCATGGAAGTGGAAATTCTGCTGTATGGGGATATGCAAAGTCAAAAATTCTCTAATTCCATCGGTAAGTACAAATTCCCTTATAACTGCATTCCAAAAATAACTACCTTACACCGGTTTCAGATTTGTGGAACGATGTTGACCTACACAATTATAGTGCTACAACTAAGGCGATTTGGAAACTAATTAGTATACTTAGTCACTTAAATAAACATAGTGAATAAATTAACAGTAAATAGCATAATAAATATCTATAGCGTTTCGCGGAGCAGATTGAATTAATGTCAGCGACATTCTAGTTTATACTGTTTTGAGAAACTGATTGGCGGCGTTAAGTTCATATCTTTATTTAAAAATACGCTACAAACATCGACGTGTACCAGAAGATAAGAATGCTTAATAGTAAATTAAGGTTCAACAACAAATACAAAGCGAAAGATTTTTAAACCAAAAGCGTAATCGCCTTCCATTGCCTTCACTTTTGACCTTCACCAACGACTAAGAATAAAAAATACGGAGTTTATATCCTTAGAAGTCAGCTAAGAAAGCATGAAGTTTCAGTATGATAGCTTGAATTCTAAAGAGTATTCCAATAACACGTATGTTTTAGGATGTCTCTTGAGAATTTCAATTTTCAAATATAGTGTCAATATGTGTACTAAGCCATTGCAAATGTGATTGAATTGCTTTCACGCAAATTGGTTATCCCAATGACACACATTTGAAACTGGATCAACAGTGCTTGATGTTACTTTGCTTCGACGAGAACAGCCGAAATGCAGCGTTGGGAGAAATGGATTTTAAATTCCGTGCTATTTTGCGGTTGGATTACTGGTTATTTTCCGGCTCAGCGTCTTTTCAAATTTCCAAGCACTTTTGTGCGAAAAAGTATTGCCTATACAGTTTCCATGGTGTTACTTTTATACCAAATTGTTGTAATGTTATATTACTTGATTTGTGCTCAATTCGCAAGCGGTAGGACATCGCAGACGTCATTTTACGTTGGTTATGTTGTCACTCCTGACTTGCCATATATTTCTGACGTTATTTGTCGAATAGTAGTAGTAGCAAGTTTTGACAAAATTATAGCGATAGTCAACTACGTCAGGCTTAATAGTCAAGCAAATAAGAGCTCACACGGAAAGTTCATGAGCATTACTCTATTTGTTTCAATCCTAATATTGGTTAATTATACTGTAGACATGCACTTTTATTATTTCTATGATAATGAATTTCAATTAATTGGAGTCCGAAATAACACCGGGCTTCGTGAATCCAGTGCAGTAGTGTTAGAATTTGCCACCGGTGTCATTAGAGCATTTTCATCCTATTATGTATTCACATTTATACTATTTACTGGTATTCATCTGTTAACAATTTATGAGACCTTGATCGAAAAATGTAAGCACGGAATTCATCAGAGTGCGAAATATCTGTCGAGCGAAGAAGAACTACCCACATCATTCCGAACAGAGTTGGTCGACCAAACTTATTTTGCGAGATTACTGTGTGATTTTATACATATGGAGCAAATCTTTGAATTATTCAATGAAACTGCAGGGATTTTTGCTGGATTGATTTTATTTGAATGTTCATTTTACGTTATCATCACAATTACGGATTTGATAGATCCTTTGGCGCCTATGTACTATTCCTACTTTTTGTACACAACGATCTTTCAATTTTGGGCAGAAATTAGTCTTTTACTGTACTTTGGATCCCTTGCCTCAGATAAGGTGTTACTTACATTTTACTATGGTTTAACACATTCTAACTTTGGTATGGTCACTAGATTCAAAATTCGTCTGAGGAATTGCAAGTACTACCACTCAAAATGAGACAACGGTTGCGTGGAAAAGACTCCAATACGGTATGGGAGATTAGTTTACCTTATTTACTGGATACTAATTCACGATCATTAAAGGTAGATGCATTGACAGAACATCTGAAATCATGGAAGTGGAAATTCTGTTCAATGGGTATGTTCAAAATCAACTATTCTTTAATCCCAGGGGTAAGTGTATCCGGTCTTTCACTCTCCATTAGTCCAATACTACATGGCTTTGTCGATTTTAGATTTGTGCAACGATGGTGCACTACCTAATTATACTGCTTCAACTAAGGATATCTGGAGACTAATTACATTATATTATTTTTTTACCATAATAACCACGACATAGCAAAACTAGAAAGCAAGTTCTGTTCTGAAACACCTAGAAAAAGTAAGCTTAGCTTACGAACTCTGCAGATTTTTTAAAGTTCTTATTATGCATAGTTCCTTTCGGCGGAAGCAAAACATTATAGAACAAAAAATTTTTCACTCACGGGAAGAAACAAAGAAAAATGCACATTATGGTGAATAATTTCCATCGAATATTTCAAGTATCAGTTTCCCTTTAGTTTTTGATCTTACCTTAGTGAAATAAGTATCAATTTGACATGGAAGCGCATTTTTTAATATTTGTATCGCTAGTTATTGCATTTCTTTCTCAGTCAAATTGCTACTAGTTCAACAGATAAAACAATTAGGTATATTTTTGACTTGCAAGTCACAGGCTTTAGTAGGTTACAGGACACTTTAGTATTTAGTAGAGGCATTAGTACTCTTTACGCATAATCTGTGTATACGATTAGTTGATTTATGAATTTGATATATTAAAAAAAAAAGTCGAATTTGGGTCAAATTAAATGGTAGAGTATCCCTCTGCTAAATTTTGGGCTTTCTTTCTTGGATTTTTAATTTCTTCTGCATGTACATGAACTTTGCCTTGAATCATTTTATTAGCGCTTCGCGCTAGTTTGAACCAGTGCTGTCCGGATTTGTGAATGGATGGAAGTAACTGAAAGTCTGTCGCAATCCTTTTATAGATGTTATTCTCTAGCCTCGTTCACGTCTGTGGAGCAATAATAGAATGTAAATCGTAGATTAATGTTAAAGCCCTGATTTTCCTAATGCTAATGCAAATGTTTGCTTAAGGCAGTCTGCAGATAAGCCAAATATCATGAATGTCATGCTTTCAAAACTTTTCCATAATCAAATCCCAATTTCCAATTTGGCATTAATTTGTAAATCTTCATCCGAAACTCTAAGCGGATGTTGAGATAAAAGCAACCTTCAACCCGTTTAATATTCATTCAAGCAAAGTCTATAAAGTCCTAGATTGGTGGTCCGTATTACGCAGTACGATTCACATCTCTTAGCTTTATAACTAAAGAGTCTTTTTAAATGGACAATCTCACTTTAACGATATTTCACGGCTACTACAATACAGACAATCAAGCCAGACTTGAAGAAATGACACAAATCAAAGACTACTCCATTCCACGGGCAAAAATCTTAGTAAATCTGATCATAGAAGGATACGCAATGACAATTGTGGGTTCTTTTGGAATAATTGGAAATGCACTTAGTGCATGGGTACTTTCAAGACCACAAATGAGGGACCTGTCAATAAATTTCCTGTTCATTGCACTAGCTTTTTCTGATTCGATTCTGATTATTTCATTCGCATTCGGCGTTGGCCTACCCGCTCTCTGCTCTTACTACGGTATTAATTTCTCAAGATCGAAAATTGTTATGGCACTTGTTCCCAGTGCATATGCAATGGTGTTTACAGGTAAGATGACAATTACTACATTCATTTACTTACATTACGTAGCCATAATATTTCCGCTTTAACTTTGCAGCTCATACGGCGTCAGTTTACTCCATATTAAGTGTTACAGTCGAACGCTACCTTGCAGTTTGTCGTCCAATGCGGAAATACGTCTTTCGTACCTGGCGCCGAGCGTTCTACGTATCCGCTACAGTCTTTTTACTTTCAATTATTGTCAATCTACCAAGATGGTGGGAATTTGAATGCGTCACAATGAAGGACAATGTAACAGGCTCTGGACATACGGTTCACCTACCAGTGACAACTGATTTGCGAAAGAATACAAGCTACCAGCAATTGATATTCACATTTTATGCACTCTTCAATTTCCTCATTCCTATTTTGGCAATCAGTTTCATGAATTATTGCATATTTAGATCGGTAAGTAATTTTTATGCTTTACGGAAAAAGAATTTGCATTTTTTATGTTCTGATTGCAGATTAAATCGTCCAAGAATATCAGAATTTCTGTCGTTCAGCTCCAGTCAAGTACAAGCATTGACTCGCCAAATTACTTATCAACCATTTTACTGATTATTGTGCTCATTTTTCTAATTTGTAATAGCCCGTTTTTAGTTAATATAATAGCAACTTTTCTAAGCAGTAGTGGCTCCACATCAGTTTTCGTTATTGACCAACTCAGAAATTTTCTTTGGACATTTAATTCTAGTGTTAATTTTGTTATTTATTACGCCTATAGTCAAAAGTTTAAAGAATGCTTTCTCGGCTGTTTTGGTTCTATTTGGACACGTAAAAGATAAATTCAATTGGCGATTTATGCCACAGCAACTTAGTCCAATGTAATCTGAGCAATATTTCCGAATCATGCACAAGTTATCATTTACTGCCAATGCTGTACAAGGGCAAATTCAAAGATTTAAACAAAACCTTAAATACATAAGTTAAAACAGGTAAAACTTATAACAGAATTTCAATTTACTTAAAAGCAAATAAAACCAAATTCTAGTGTCTTGTAAGAATTTTAGGACAAAATATCATAAAATAAAGAAAGCAGATTTGGCGAATTATAGTAGTGAATTTAATTTTTACGGTTTTAGTAAGTAAATAATTTATGATTTGAAACATAAGAGATTACATGTATTATCCGCCCTGGATTCAGGCACCAGCACACCATTTTCTACCATAATAAACCCGCTTATAAACTCCCTTATATATAAAATTCCAGCAAAGAATCCGTGTAAGAATTGGTTTCAACTATTTCTCATGCCATTGTGTACTGGCTTCAAATTGCTTGAACATTCCTTTGATACTGTCAGCTGCTAATTGTGGAAGTCCATGTGACTTTGCAGTTGCTTGGGCTTGTGAGTACCATGAGGCGGTACTAAGCGGAGGCACGGAACACGTGTATCCTTCGTCAAAGAAACAAGTAGTTGAACCTTGTTCAAAGTATGTAAGTCCATATATGTTTGTTACCTTAAGTTTAAGATTAGTTCGTATTTCTGATTGAGGGGATAATATGCTTCATTTGGTTTTGGCTTTGGTACTGGAATGCACATTGGAAACGGAAGATCCGATCGAATCAATTCCATCATTCATCATCATTCATCAGTCGTAACAAAGGACGTGAAAGTCCGTGCCCCAGTTTAACTTTTAAATTGAAATAAATTGAATTTTATTTTAAATCAACCGACTGAACTCCAATTCTGATTAACCTTGTTTGTTTAATTTAAGCGAAGAGGAAGGAAAGTTTAGTTTTAGATTCTAATTAGAATGTGGTAGTCCGCAGAGTCAAGAGTTCAACAGGAAAATAATTTAATTTGCGAAGGATTAATTAGTCAAGAGAAGCTCAAGTAAGAGAAATAAAAGATGGTTAGGGAAGGTTCCATTAATTCCAAGTTCAACGTTCCCATCGCATTGGTGGAATGACTTGGCAATGAATAACGCAGGAGCAGTTGGAGTTTAATATTTATTCAATAGCCTTAGTAAATCTGAGGCTTAATAGTGTTTTGAATTGTCTTTTTGTGTTTCAAATTCAATTTTATGATTCCATTTTACTTACAAAATTAGAATTAGATTATTCTGTTTAACTGAAGAATTCCAAAGTGTTTTGCCTATAATATCAAGCCAACAGAATTTGTTTTGATTTTACACTGCATGTAGAATCATTGGAGACAGAAGAAGAAATTAAGTGCAAATTACAAATTAAAATGCCTTTTGTACATGCATTTGTAATTCCAAGTCTTCCTTGTGATTCTTGTACTAATTGGAGATTTTATCAACCCTTAATTAGCATCCAACTTTCCTGGAGTTGCGGCCAAATTTTGAAAAAATTGGCTGGGCATTATGACATGACGGCGACGGGGTTTAAAAAGCAAATATTCAATTATTCCGTCAGGAGTTGTGCATTTAATAGTAACATGTTTCCAATAATGTGTCACGCATACCTTCCACTGCTGATTTCAACAATGGCTAATCTAGTTGCTTCTGATTTCAATTTGAACGTAAGCAAAACCAGTTTCGAATTTATATTGGAAACGTATTTCATTTCTTCGTTCTCTTTCAAGGCAACTCACTTCCACCTGAAAGGAAGTGGGGAGCAATTCAGTACATTGCTGGAGGATTCACTCCTGGAGATCCAACCTGAATGTCAACTGGAGTATTTCCATTTGAATTTGGTGGAAGTTCATCGCAGTGTGCTCGTAAGGCACCTCAACAACTGCCAAAGACTCAAAACGGTTGTACTGAAAAACATAAAATGGAATTGGGACAAAAACTCTACAGAGAGAGCATACATGCCTCAACTGGAAGCATTCGAATTCGAAACCATTCAATACAGTGGAATTCACACAGCCGACGATTTGGAATCAGTGTGTTTCTTCAAAAGAAATTCAGTAGCGGAACGAGGGATTAGTGAACTAAAGAATACGAAGTTCAGAATAAAGGCGCACATTGGATATGATGGACACTTGACCTTTACGGTAAATCATTTAAGATTTAGCAATGTGAAAGATTCAGCAATTTTGAACCTGCTAGACGAAGATTGGCTCAGATTTCAATACATCAACATATGGTATTGCATTCTGGATCTCCAGCATATTGAGTTTAAATATGCAAAGGAAATCACCTTGTATTTAAATAAGCTTGTGAATTGGAATATCGCTGAAGTCCTGCGTAATTCGAAATTGGTTGAAAATGTGGACATTCAGGCACACAAGGATGAGGCAATCGACATGTCGCTCCTTCCAAGTGAAACATTGAAATCACTTAAAACATATCATGTTAGCTTCCGGTGGAGTTCTACTAATCAAAAGATTTCATTTCCAAATCTAATTATTTTGGACATGACCAATGGAGACGTGGATCTAAAGTTATTTGATGCAACCAACCTCCAGGAATTGAAATTGGAAAACATGTACTGGTGGAACTTTGCTGTAGAAGGCTTCAAAACACAAATGCCTAACTTACGAAGACTGGGAATTGATTGTTATTTGTATGATTGCCCAGTGATCGACTTGTCCTCCTTACCTTCACACTTGGAGTATTTGAAACTGAAAGACGCAGAAATGATTCTAAGCAATCTTGAAACTACTTTCCATCAGTTGCAAACTGTTGACATCACCGGAAGTCAGATACAGACAAGTATCAAATCAAAGTTCAGCCATGTGTTTCCAGCAGTGTATAAAGTGTCGCTGTCAATTGATGATGCAATAGAGGTCTTCCCTAACATTCTAAACAAAGCTAACATTACCACCGTCGCCGTTGAAGTTCCGTTTCTCACAAAGGACATAGTAGTGCTCCAATTCAAGCAAATCATTGGTGAATTGATGAACATTACACTTCCCCCAGAATTATTTTCGGGAGAGGAAAATATAATTTTCAACAGGCAACATTCTAACTGGGAATACAAAGTTGCAGCAAAGTGGTCATGGGCAAGACACGTCTTCCATGGGTTTCTACGGGTGCTTGGGATTTCTGTCCCTACAATTGAAAGGTCAACGTTCGAGTTGTTCTACGATATCTACAGCCCAGTGGTCTACGTAGCGTGTGGTGCTGGGGTCCTATGCAACTGCCTCAGCGTAGTTGTGTTGATGCAGAAATCCATGCGTAGTTCAACCAGCTACATTATGGTTACATTAGCAGTGTTTGATTCCCTGTATCTCCTCACGTCGATTTCCATTCCAGCGGAGTACAGACAGTATCTCCGAGTTGGGGGATACAAGGATAAGGAACTTACTTTTAATCCTTTGAATAAAACAGGTAAATGGAGATTATCTGAGATTATTTGACAAAATTCAAATCCATTATAATTTATTATTTTTCAGCCTATGTTGGTTCCATCTACATCACCATCCTCATTGCAGTTGAAAGATTTGTCGACTGTTTGCTTCCCATTGCGTTCATCATCCATCTTTTCAATTTCCCGCACTATTCGCTACATATTTTGTCTGGTAGCATTTGCAGTTGTCTTCAACAGTCCAAGATGGATCGAAATGCATCGGTGGAGTTATGATGTTTCATCCCCTTACGAGAACGCGAGGACTAGAACTACGATATTCAATAATCTTAGCTACCGTTTCGTCTACCACCAGTGCCTCTGGTACTTATTCGTCTACGCTTTCCCATTCTGCTTTCTTCCACTCCTGAATTTCATCATATGCCTCCAGGTACGTTGGTCCTTAGTTCAAAAACATTACTGTGTATAATGTAAATTTCTATTAACAGGTGGGCAAAGCTGCAAGAAGGAGGCGTCGTATTTCAACATTCAACAGCAACACGGGGAATCCACTGACAAAAGTTCTGTTAGCAGTTGTCTTGGTTTTCCTTATTTGCAATGCACTCAACGCTGCAATCACTTGGGTTTTTCTTTCAGGTGGATGGACATCTAAGGCATCTGATCCATATGTCTCACTTCCAATAATTCTAAACTGCTCTGTCAACTTCCTTTTGTACTATTTCATGGGATCGAAATTCAGAAGTGTCTTCAATAAGCTAGTTTGGTCCATTTGGAATTCTACTTGGAAGAAGGAAACTGCACCGACTGGAAATCCAAGAACTCGGACCACTGCACTTTGAGGCAATACAGATTGTGACTTTACACACGCAATTGCCGTAGTTTCAGCGTAATTTAGAAAATAGATGCCTTATGTAATTAAACGCTGGGATTGGAAATTACCTAGATTAAACGAATAACATACAATTGCGTTAATTTTAGTGATTTTGCAAACTTCCTTTGAGATTACAAGTGAGAATTCTGGGCTCATCGGGACTGGACTGGACCACATAAAAGTGTGGAAGGTGTTGGCATTCTCGTCTCTTTGAATAAACTTGTATCTGGGGGCTCAAAACCGAACTTCGGGATTGAAAGGCCCAAAGTCTGGAATGAAGGACGTTCGGATTATTTTCAAATTCAAAAAACAAAAACAAAAAAAAAAAACAATAGAGTATGCCTGGTTTTAAAAAACCCAACACATTTCCTGAGATTTATAACTCAACCTAACCAGAAAATCTTAAGTGAAACCCGGGATAAGTTATTACCAAGAAACGTAAAAAACCTAATTCCAAATCCAAGTTCCAAATTCTGTGTTTTTTTTTATTTTATTTTATTGAACTTTCACCCTCAATTATTGAATCCCCATGGCCGTAGTCGAAAACTACTGGAGTCGCGTCTTGCCTTGGTTTCTTTGAAGGACTTCTAGTGATTTCCCCACTGTCGTTTCTTAGATGTGTCATGTCTCCGCCTCTCTTTCTCTTACTTTTCTTTCTACGCTTACTTTTCTCTTTAGCGGAAGTGAGCGGTGGGTGTTTAGGAGTATCCAATGGCATTGGGATTTCTGAAATAGGCAACTCCGAAATG
>VNWY01001774.1:0-11585 GCA_009869845.1 Pseudachorutes palmiensis
AGGACCAAGGGCCTTCACGTCATCCAAGATTCCACCAATGGCTGCACGTGTTGCTTCCAGTTGACCCTGTGACCTGAGGAAGGGGTCAATTTGTCCAAACTTTTGTTCCGCAGAGGCAATCCCGCTTTCCACTTCTCTCCAGAGCTTTTCACAAGCATTCCATTGCCCAATCAGAGCTTCTACTGAGGTTTTTTCATCCTCCAATTTCTTCCTGAGGTCTTCCAATTCAACTCGTTTTGAAGAAATTTCGGATTCCAAGCGAGAACGTGAGGCTGGATTTGAGGTAGCCAATAAAGACTCTCCGGCAGCAACGAATGAAGCAAAGAGGGGCTTCGATTCCTGACAATAAAATAAATTTTTTTAAAAATAAGTTAACAAATAAAACCAGTTCATTGTTGCAAAAGAAAAAATTACGTTCAGTTTATGTAAAGTTGCTTGGACTTGAACTTGAATTCCTTTGAGTTCAGGCAGTGTTGCCCCCAAGTGGTCAGGAACGATTAAACTGCGCATGAGCATGTCCAGTTCTTTCCTCAATTCCACATAAGCCTCCCATTCCTTTTGTTTCTTCTCCAGTGAACTCAAAGCTCTGTTCCCCTTCTCCAGGGCTCTTTTCGCTTCCTCTTCCAGATTCTCAAGTTCATTTGAAAGAAAACTTTGGTCATCGGCGTTCACGGTTGGCACGATTTTCAACACAAGCTCCTTCAACTGCTCAAGTTCTCGTTTCGGTCTTCCTGATTGGACCAGAGCGTTCAACTCCTGGATCTTCTCATTGGCCACTTCCGGGTCGCTGCTGTTCTCGAGCGAACTCACGAGCGCATTTACTTCTGCCGACCACTTGAGCACTTCCTCCTTCAACCTACGATGAGCACCTCGTCTCTCTCCATTCTCACTCAAATATTTCAACCTCAGCTTCAATTCTCCAGGCAAAGAGCCAAGCAATGCATTTCCTTCTTCCACTTTCTCTCGGAGTAGAGGCGGAAGTTGTTCTCCGCTGAGTGGTTCCAGAATTCCTTCCAATTGGTGCAAATGTTTTCTCACTCCTTCTGCCAACAACTCGTGTGCAGCCAATTGCTCATTGATAGAGTCCTTGTCCAGCAGTGGACGACCTTTGACCTCTCCCTCGTGGCCATGGAGCCAAGCTATGACTTCATTCAGTTCGTCCGCAGTCTTCTTCCATTCTCCAGCCACTCTCTCAAGTGTTGCCCTCTTGTCCGACAATCCTGTTCGAACTGCTTGTAATTGTGCCTTGAGTGTCTGAAGTTCTTCCACAATTCCATTCCGATCTTCCACTCCGAGTTCGCCCATGAGCTCAGTCCCTTTGTCCCCTGCAGAGGATAGTTGAGCCTCTGCTTCTTGCAACGGTCCAAGCACTTCATCGCACAAACGTAATTCTTCCTCAACTGAACCACTTGCAGCAGTTGGACTTAGGCCAGATACAAGTGGAGCGTAGTGACCAAGGAAAGCACGGACGTCACCAGTGAGAGCACTGTAGGCTTGCTGGAGTAAAATCAATTTCCTCAAACTGCTCACTCGTTCTGCAATGGTGGAAACAAGGGCGTCTTCTTTTTTCAGCAGAGACACAAACTCCTCCGACTGGACCCAATCACCAACACCCAGTTCCGGAGAGTCTAAACTTTTCCTTTGTTCTGCTACAAATTCACCCAATTGCTCGTAAGTCCCAAGAAGTGTCTCCAGAGTGGGCAAGTTCAAACTGATTTGCAAATCGACAAGTTCTTTTTCAACCTTGGCGATAAACTTCCGGTGAGCGGCGAGAAGGTCGTTCATTGCTCGTAAGTCCCAAGAAGTGTCTCCAGAGTGGGCAAGTTCAAACTGATTTGCAAATCGACAAGTTCTTTTTCAACCTTGGCGATAAACTTCCGGTGAGCGGCGAGAAGGTCATTCAAGGCCGAGAGTGACTTTTCCTTTTCCTTAAGTTTGTCCACTTTTGATTGGAGATCAGTTAGTAGTCGATCCAGGGGACGACGGAGTCCTTGAAGGGCCTCGTCAAGGGTATGTTGATTCGCTGGGTTCAATTCACCTCTGATTGGGGAGAAACTCAGGCTCTTCAGATCAGAAGAAATTCCTTTTCCTTCAGCCAAAACTCCCTCGTACTAAAAAAAATAAAAATGAAATTTTCTAAAAATTGTTTTTCTCTTTGCTTACCATTTGAATTGTCTTTTGAATTTCTTCTGGTTTTCCATCTCCTTCCCCTGCCACTTTCAGTGTCGTGTTTTCCGTCCACTCTTTAATCTTATCCATTTGCGCCTGCAACGCTTTCCTCTCTTCCAGTGCCTTTTCCAATCGCTGGATCTTTCCTTCTGCTTTCTTACTCAAATTCACAATCCCATCTTTGAGACTTGCCAAGAGAGCCCTTAGTTTCTTTGCCTGCGATTCGTCACAATCTCTCTCCAAGGCTGAAGCCTCTTTGAACAAATCCCCAAATGAAGATTCAAAGTCCTCCAGTGCAATCCTTCCAAATCTCTTCAAGTCTTTGATGTCCCGTTCCACAATTGCAGTGGAGAGTGGCACTGGCCCTTCTTCTGTTACCACTTCCTTTCTAAAGTTGTCCAGACGAAGATTGATCCCGTCAAGAGTCTCCTTGAACTTCCTCCTGCTTAGAATCCCTTGGGAAATTCTAATCCCTGTAGCTTTGGATTCTTCAATCAACTTCCTCAATGTCGTTGTGGCAGAGTCAACCTCCACTTTCAAACTCTTGAATTCATCATCCTCTAATTCTGGGCGGAGTCCCTCTAGTCTTTTCCTCAGAGTGATCAAAATAACTTCAACTCCATCAAGAACCTTCGCTCGCTCTCGAGCGGTGATTTGGATTTCTTCAAGCGGAGCCACTTCGTATCCCCACTTGCCAACTTCTCCGCCTGGTAGAGACTTGAGTTCATCCTGGACTGACGAGAGATCAGACTGGAATGAGATGAGGGCAGTATTCACACCGTCAAGTATCTTCTTCCGGTTGGATGCTCGCTTGCTAAGGGACTCAATCCCTCCTTGAAGAGACTTCAACTGACCACTTTGTGCTCCGTCAGAGCCACGTGGATGCACTTTTGCTTGATCTAAAAGTACAGCTGCACTTGGCAGTTCAATCACAACTTCATCAACAATACGAATCTTCTCCGGCAGAAGAGATCCAGCACCCTTCTCAGTCGAGTCTGTTTTTGTGCGCAAGTGCTGCAGGTGTTGAGCCAATGAAGCAATCAAGCCCAAATAGTCAGCAAGCGCTTCTGTCTCCTTTTCACGCTCAGCTATCGTCTTCTCCAGAGAAGAGCCAAGTTTCTCAAGTGTATTTTTCAGTTCAGGAAGTGAATTTTCGTCAACAAGCGCCAATTCTTCAAGCTCCAGTTGAGCAAGAACCATCACTCGCTCATCAAGACCAGCTCGAATATCTTGAAGTTTCTTCAGTTCTGCTCCAACTGAGTCTGGCCTTTGTTTGGGTGGTTGGGCCAAAATGGATGCCAAAGTGTCCTTTGTCTCTTCAGCCCATCGCTGGATTTCTTCCTTTTTCCGCAGAATCTGGTCTAACTCTGCCACTACTGAACCCAAGTCAGAAAGAATACATTGCGTCTGGTCAATGTTATCCTCAAGCCGAGAGCGAACTGCCAATTCTCGATCAGGGATTGGTTGGTTGAGAGCATCTTGTGGACTTGAGGGTCGTGAGAGTGAGGCTGCGGCACTGGCTGCGTTTTGCACTGCAGTATTGAGACGACTCTTTTCCCCTTGAATTGTGTTGTGGAAGGACCTAAACTTGTCCATTTTAGCCACAGTTCCTGGCCTGTCTTTCAAAGGGGATTCCAGTGCTTGTGAAATTGCTGGTTCAAGTGTGTCAAGAGTCTCCATAACAGAACGAAGAGTTTCCTCATAAGCTCTGAACACTTGGAGTGAATCCTGGAGTCGATTTTGGATTTGTTTCCCAGTGGCAAGTAGGGAAGCATAGCTCTCGGCAATATTCGCAACTTGTCGGTCAATCCCGTCTTTCAGTGAAGGGTAACGAGCCCCTTGCTCTTCTCCTTTTCTCTTCAGTTCTTCCAGACGACTCCCGAATCCAGCCATGTCCTCCAAAAGTGCTGCGTGACTCGCCAACTGAGCCAAAGTCTGCTCTTCATTTGTAATCACAAGGGAGTTGTGAGTCATGAGTTGGAAGGATGTTTGCAGAATCCATTTCTCCGCTTCACCACAAAGGGCTCGGAACTCTGAAGTTGAGGTAAACTCTTCGTTCGCTTCTGCTTCCAAAGTGCGCAGACGTGCTAAGAACGACTGCAGTTTCTTCTCCAGGGAATTCACTTTTTCCACGGGGTTTTGCTCTCCACCCCATTCGGACAAATCTTTCGCTTCCCCTCGGAGACGCTCAACTTCTGCCATCTGCTCTGCTTCCACTTCACGAATCAGCGTCTAAAAAAAGGATAAAATCAGTAACTGCGCAAACTCCTTTCCACAGTACCTTGTAAACTTCAGAGCGGTACTTGAGCTCCCCTAATTCAGCCTCAGCGGTACCCTTTTGGAGTGACTTTTCCTTATCCTCAATCCATTTCTCAGACGCTTGCAAATTCTCAATGAATTCTGACCACCGTCCAGCAGCATCCTGGAAAGTAACAGAATCAAAAGTGAGAAGATGATTGGGCAAAAATGAAGAATAAATAAACTTGATCTTAACCTTGAGTTGTGAGATTCTCTCTTTGAGATTCATTCTGAACTTGTGGAAGTCTTCCCTCAGTCGTTCAATCTCACCTTTGACCTTCACAGAACCATCGGAGGAAACAACAGTGAGCAACCGGGCGTAGTTTTCTTGTAACTTTGCAAGCAGAACTTCCCCTTCTGGTAGTGACGTTGTGAGACCATCAGCCACTTTGAGCTTCTCCTCTAGCACTGTTTCACTCCCGAAACCAGCACAGTCCTTTGCCAGTGTTTCTTCTCCTTTCCTCAGCCACTTGGCAAATGCAGTCTTTGCTTCCTCCAACTCCCTTTCGTCACCCACTGACTTTTGAACTTTGAGTAGGAGTGCGTGGACTCCTGCTACGAGCTGAGTGTAAACAGCCTGGAGGCCACTGACCTCATCACGAACTGAAGGTGAACCACCAAGCCCCACCAGTTCCTCTGCCTTTCCATTCAGCTCTTCAAGCAACGCACTTTCACTCTCAATTCGATGCTCCAACGCCTAATAAAGAAAATTAATCAAAACTTTACACTTAAGAGAATGAAATAAAATTTGTATTTTTGCCTTTGCGATTTGGAAATCGTTTGCTGTTGGTTTGAACCCAGGTGCGTCGACTCGTTTCTTTTCGTCCGTCAATTCGTTTTCCAACTTGGACAGAATCTCTTTCAACCGTTGGATCAGTTGTGCATATTCAGTCCAGGATTCCACTCCTCGAGCAACTTCCTTCTCAGCTTCTTTCACTTGTGCCAAGAGTGTCTCCTTTTCACGCTCAAGAGCTCGTACCTTGGCCCTGATTGGCTCCTTCCCTTCTGCTGCTGTTGACTCTACCTTTTCTCCAAGGACTTTCAATCTCTCAACTTGCACACCTTCTGCAATTTCACAAATAAACGTTAAATTAAATACAACAATTAATCAGATGTTGATTCCCCACCAGAATCTATCGCTTCATGAAGTAAACGCAATTCTGCCTGTCGTTTGATCAACTCGTCTTTGGTTCCATGCGTGTTTGACAGTTGATGCAACTGGAGCCTATGCTTCCCTAGTCTGCTTCCAAGGGCTATCAGCTGCTTCCACAAACTTCTCATGAGCGTCACTCAGCTGCTCGAAGAAGCTGATGAGCTTCATCAATCTCTCCTTGAGCTGCTCGTAAGAGTCAACGACCAAATTGAAACTTGGGTGGGAAGGAAGGGTTTTCAGTTTGTCTTTGAAAGCCTCAATATTTCCCCCATGGGCTTCAACTTCCTTCAAAAGACCCTTTGCTTTCTCCAGAGTAAATCGTTTCTCTTCCAAATCTTCTTGGGTACCATCTGGAGACTCGAGGGAACCCACTTTTGAGTCCATTTCAGCTAGCCATGCAACCAATGCATCGTGGGCCGTTTGAACATCCTGTAGGAGACTGATTCGGTCACGGAGGGCCTTCTTCTTATCATCGTAAAGGGCCAGAAGACCTTCAAAGGCTTCCCGGAGTGACTTATTTTCATCCACTTCCCCTTTGCTACTGGCATGGACTTTCCCTTGAAGTTCTTCAACATAGCGTAGTTTGTTATTTCCTCCTTCAAGGGCTCCTTTCATCCCATTCAGCATATCCAGTTGTCCAGTCACTTCAGGCAGTAAAGAAGGCACACTTCCAAGGCCCTTTAACTTTGCAACTTTCTCCTCAATCCAGGATTGGAGCTCCTCAGAAAGAGATTCAATATTGTTGGTGTTCCTGAAAATCGTACAAAAATAATTTAAGAGATTCACAGTTATTTTAGATTTGGTAAAGTTCGGTGAAGTTTTTGGTAATGCTTGTGATTTAGACTTTGTTACCTGGTAGCTGATTTCCAGTCTCCTGATGATTTCTTTGCTAAGAGCCAAAAGGGCGTTATACTTTGCTGACACTTCAGTCACTGCGTTCGTCACGCGAGCGTCCGACGATGCCAGAAGAAGTTCCTGAGCATCGCAATGGAGTTCATCCAACTCCTTTTGCCAGTCAAACACTTCTTGAAGTTTCAACTGAAACTTCTCCAGTGCTTCCTTCTTCTCATTCAATTTCTGTCTTGGCCCACTTAGACCTTGGATGGCTTTCTCCTCCCCTGAAATCCACTCCTCAGCGGCCCTTAACTTATCCTCAAATGCTTTCCTCTGGACCAACGCCAATTCCAATCGACTCTTTGTTTCCTTTAACGCTTCTGCGTAGTTATCAAACTCCTCTGCAGCAGTGGCAACTTGTTGCTCAATCAACTCCCTTTCCTCATCCGGAAGAACGTTGCAAGCCTCACTTCCTTTACTCAAAACTGAATTCAGCTTCTGTTGACCTTCGTCCAGTTCTGCTCCTAGGACAGTCACTTGACTCATCTTGACAGAAATGTCGCCAGAGGCATCGCCAACACGCTCCAATCGCTCCTTTGAGTTGCGCACCCAGCAAGAAAACTCTGTCAGGACGTGTGCAAAGTCTTGTTCTATTTGCACCGCTTCCTTTTGCTTGCTGTAAACTTCCTGTGCAGATGAAACCAACTTTTCATACTGTGTGGCAATTTCAGAAGCTGGTTCATCATTCTGGAGTGTTTTTCCTTTGGTCGCAAGTGTCTCGATTAAGGGTTCTAGTGATACAATGTCCTGCACGATTGTCGAAGCTGCACGTAAATTGGCCTTCTTCGCTTTCCCCTGGGTGACCTTTTCTAGTTTTGCTTCTCTCTCGCTCATCCATTCTTTCGCCAGTTGAAACGAAGTATTGAAATCAGCCCATTCGAGCAATTTCTGATTAAGCGATGCCTTTGCTCCACTCAACTTCTTACGAACTTTCCCCCATTCCGATTGCAATTCAGCTAGTTTAGACGCAATTGCTTCCTTTCCATCGGAACGTGTGTTTCGTTGTGCTTTTTCTCCCCAATCAAGTGCTGCACTTAACAACGCCTCTGCATCGTCTTCCCTTCTAATCAGATTCTCAATCTTGTCCAAATTCTCCTGAATTCTTTCCTTCCTGGAAGAGGCTGTTGTGTCTGCACATTCATGGATCAATTCCTTGGCGTTTTCCATCCAAGCCTGTGCCTTGCCTGCACTCTCTTCAAATTCTTTGTGACATTCGAATGTAGTTTCGACTCTCTTGAGTAGATCGTCCCCAACCCTCACTTGAACTTCGTAACGGGCGTTGAGTCGCTGCAGTTGAGTCGAAACATGGTTCTCTAATGGGGATTTAAGCAGGGCTTGAGTTACAGGAGATTGGTTAAAATCGTCAATCTGAGTCTTCCCTTCCATCAGTTTGGAAACAACGTCAGTCGTGTCGTTCAGTTTTTGACGCTTCTCACTCCAACGTTCCGGGCAGTGTTGTTTTCACATTCTTGAGCAGAATTTCCTTCTGTTGGATCCAGTCTGAAAGTCTCTCGTAGTCTTCTTTCCAGTTGGCCAATGAAGCCATTGTGCTCCCCAAGGAGTCACGTTCTTCCTCTATAGAACGGAAAAGGGCTTCTAGGGCTTCACCCATTGCACGCACTTCAGCCTCCATTACATTCCGCTGCTCAGGACTCAGGAGGGGCTTAAACCAAATCCCCTAGTTCTTGAAGCTGTTCCAAAAGCACAATCCCTTGGGGCTTCTTGTTCATTAGGGCGGCGTAAGTGGCAGTTGCCGACTCAAACTCAAGCAGGACGGAGGAGCTACGGGGAAGACGTTAACGAACACGAGTCAACCGAGTGACCAGTTGCTGGTGAGCATCCTTGTAACCACGGTGGAATTTGACCTCGTTCTCCTTCTGGGTCAACAAGTTCCTCAGAGCGGTTTTGACATCGTCATACTTCCGTAAAACACCGAGCGCACGATAGGCGGCGTAAGTGGCAGTTGCAGACTCAAACTCAAGCAGGCCGGAGGAGCCACGGGGAAGACGTTCACGAACACGACTCAACCAAGTGACCAGTTCCTGGTGAGCATCTTTGTAACCACGATGGAATTTGACCTCGTTCTCCTTCTGGGTCAACAAGTTCCTCAGAGCGGTTTTGACATCGTCATACTTCCGTAGAACACCGAGCGCACGCTCCTTCCGATCGCTTCCTGATAACTCAGAGACAAGGGCGTGGAGTCGCTCAACTTCACTCGTCTCACCGCTCAACCGCTCACTCAAGCTCTACAAAAAAGTGAAACGCAGCAGACATTAAGCTTTCGGTTTTGCTCCCTGCTAGCATGGTAAAATAAAAAAATTTGCATGGCGTCGTACCTTGATTCTCTGAAGTTGTTCTGCTTGTTCTTGAACAGTCGCTTTTGGTTGTGCAAGTGTCTTCATCTCTCCTTCAGTGGAGTCCAGAATCTTCTCCAATTCGTCCAGCTGTCCCAGGAATCCAGCCCATCTACTCAACCAATCTTCTAAACTCGTCTTGGCAGAGATGAGAGCTGCAGAGAGAGTTGAGTATTGCGATTGAAGGGCCTCAAGGGCTTCATTGATTGGAGGGTGTCCATCGGGCGCTGTTTTTGTAAGCACTCCTTGAGCCATTTCAAGACACCGCTGGATCCAGGCATAACACTCTTCTTTCTTCGTTAGCAATTCCTGAAACAGAAAACTTTTAAAAATAGTCAGTGATGTGTTTTACAGAGGGTTTTTACCTTGACTTGTTTTAGCTTGAGTTCCAGTTCGTCTTGAGGGGATGCATCTCCTCCCAAACAAGAATCAAGGGCTCTGCCCAGTGTTGAAAGAAGACTTTCCGTTTCTCTAAGGGCACCGTCCAGCTCCTGATGTTGAGCTACATAACCCTTCCAAGCACTGCTCAGATCCTTCACTCGACTCGCAACTTCTTGATATTTTGAACGAACTTCTAAATCGGAAATTGTGGAAGTTCGAGAGGGCAGTGCTTGTGTTTGGAGACTCAAGGCACGCTCACAAATGGAATCAACTTCAAGCTCACGGGAACGAACTTCTGCTTGCAAGTTCTAAAGTAGGAAAGAATACAATCCAGTTACAAACTAGCTTTTGAGAAGTGATCTTACCTGAAGTAGGTTGAGAGTCTTTTGCTTCAATGGCAGAGTAGGTTGCAAGTCCCCATGCATTTGGAGCTCAGCCCCTTTCAGGAAATCAAGAACCTTTTCCTTGTCTGCTTCAAAAGAAGCAAACTGGGCAACTCGCTTCTCAAGGGCAGAAATCCCCGATCTACATCAGACAAAGTGTCAAGGTGAAAAGTCAGACAAACGTTGCTCAAAAATCTTGTCAAACTCATTTCGAGTCTCAAGTTTACATGAATTTCGTTGTGATTGAATTCAAAGTATTCCAAATAAACTTACTTGAGAGATGTTTGAATTGCTTCCCATTCTTGAAGTGAAGCGTCGATTTGGTCCTGGATGTTTCTTCTGCCTTGTTCAGCAGTCTCTGGCAATATCCGACCACCCAAACTTCGAATCTCGTCTATTCTGTACACTTCCTCGGGAAGAGTTTCACTCAAATTCTAGACAAATCAACCATGGAAGTTCCAAACCAAAGGAGTTCATCTTGTGAAATGTCACCTGCAATTTGTGTAGATTAGACTGCAGTGTCAACTTGTCTTGGTTGATGTCCGTCCAGAGACTGATTGTGTTTGTCACTCCTGCCATGAAGTCTTCCGTTTCCTGAACTTTCCCCATGTAAGCACCGTGGTTGCTCACCATCGCTTCCCACCCACGCACTCGTCCCTTCCAGTCCTCAACGAGATCCTCCCATTGAGTCACCAGGGTCGAACCAGCGGGCAAAACATCCTTTTCTTTCAGCACTTCGTGCAGCGCTGAGTTTCCTTCGGCAAGGAGTGAACGACAAACCCCGAGCCTCTGCCGCTTCTGGTCCAAAGTAGACTTCAAGTCTTCCCCTTCTGGCCAACGGAGTTTCAGTTCCTTCAGACGACGAGCAAGGGTTGCTTCACTTTCAGCACAGGACAACAATCTAAAACACAAGCACAATCATTTAGGAAACTTGTTTTCTCGTGAGGCTAATTTTTACTTTGTTAATTTTTCCTGTATGCTTCTTTCCGCTCCTCCTGCTTGTCCATAGATGCTGTTCAGCTGCTCAGAAAGAGAGTCAAGGGTTGACTGGATTGTGGCCACACCCACTGGTCCAGTGACACCAAGCAGTTTCTCCCCAAGGGTCACAAGAGCACCCAGTCTCCGCTGATGTCCACCTTGTTTGCCATTCAGACTACGAAGGATTCCTAGATCTTTCTCTAACGTGGCTTTGTCATCTCCAGAAGAAATGGTGGCAAGTTCCTTCTCAACTGCGTCCAGTTCATCCCCAAGTCCTTTGACATCCTTTTCAAACTGTCGCTGGTCCTTAACATTCTCCTCACACTTTCCAAGGAGCTCCTGCAACACCACAAAAGTGTAAAAACCAACTGGCCCATTTGTATATTGTGAATTACTTTGCATATCTTGTTGACCCCCTTGAACCTTGAGTCTAGTTGATTGAGTTGTGTCGTTTGTGTTTCTCCATGGCTGGGAAGGAAGTCAGAGGCAAGGCCCTTCAGTTCATCTAAACTCCGCTCCTTCTCCCGGAGTCCAGTCAGAAGGGACTAGAAACAAAAAGGTCAAGGAAGGTCAAATTCAACAAGAACATTCAACACTTGTGTATGGTGGAATGAGACGACATATGCTACAGAGTCAACATTCTACGTGTGGTCCAAATTATAAATTACAATGTGCCTTAAATGAACTGAATGGTACCCTTGGACCGTCTGACTCCGCCTTCCCCTATGCCTCCTGAAATCAAGGCCACCAAAGTAAACGTGTCATTCTCAGTACACATCCAAAATACAAACTGTTTCCTACCTACAACTTTCAACACTTTTTTTCTTATAATTTCCAACGGAGCTTAAATACAAGTTACTTGAAAGAATGGAATATTTCTTTACCTTGTACTTGTCCACATCTCCTTCTTTTTCCTGTAGAGTGTCCTTGGGTCTGAATCCCTTCAGTCTCTCCTCTGCTTCTCCCATCCACTCA
>VNWY01001775.1:0-11572 GCA_009869845.1 Pseudachorutes palmiensis
AGATAGATTTTCTTATGACAAAAGGCGTTAGTGGCCCGCCAGTTCTTTGCAATTGTCATCTTAGTTCGCCGTGCCTGGGCCAACAATTGAAGTCGAAGTTGGTGATGTGATTGACGTGACAATGAGATCCAGGATGGTCGCCAGAATGTGAGTATCCATTGGCACGGGATTCATATCAAAGGGGAACTCCATTTCAGGATGGCACAAATCTCATTAGTCAGTGTCCACTCAAAAATGGCGAATCTCAAAAATACGTTTTTACAGTCGACCATGCTGGGACGTATTGGTAAGAAAATTAATTTGAAATATCTTAATAATACCGGAACACAACATTTCATTTGTTTTACATAGGTACCACTCTCATGTAAACAGTCAATACACAGAATCCCCAAAGCCCTTAAGGGCTTTGGGGAGCGCTCATAGTTCATGCCAAAAAGGAACGGTATGAATACGATGGAGAAATTACTTTGGCTTTAAGTGACTGGTACCATCGTACTGCACTTGAAAACGAGTAATTGGTACATTGCCACTATCAGTCATGGTAATCCACCTTACCCAGACTCAGGTCTAATTAATGGGATTGGAAGATATTCCTGTCACTACACAAGGACACGATCATTCCTGCAGGATTGCTCAGAGGAATTACAAAAGCGGCAAGTTTTTCATGTGGCCTCAAAGAAAACGTACAGAGTGAGAGTAATTAACACGGCAGCCAACAGCGCATTCCGTTTTTCCATTGATGGACATAAACTCCGTGTCATCGAAGCAGATGGTGTAGATGTCAAAGTTGTTGAAGTAGACGAAGTGACTCTTTCCCAGGGGCAGCGTTACTCATTCCTTGTTCAAATGGACGGCAACTCCGGCGAGTATTTGATCAGAGCAAGTATTATGAGCGAGCTGCTTATGCTTCTGCCCAGGGAGAATTTGACTCCATACCCTGAGGCTCTGATGCCAAATATTACAGCAGTACTCAAGTATGGTGGCTCCAACGCCCTGACAATTTACAACACAAATCTTTAAATATACCGAGGAAATCCCGGCACAAGAAATGTCAAATCCAGTCGTCTTGAATGAACGTGATATTCATCCAATAGATGGCACTTCAGCACCACAATATTTCGACAATCAAATTATCGTCCAAGCTAATTTCTCATACGACCACGAAGGAATCAGAAGAGCTACAACCAACGGATCAGCATTTAGACTGCCACAGTATCCACTACTGATGACTGTAATTAATAGAGAACGGGTCAATCCCTTCAACAGTGAATCCCCATGTGGTTCCACTACGGTGAAGTTGTAGAAATAGTGTTAAATAATCCATTCTACGGTCCACATCCATTTCATCTCCATGGACACCATTTTTGGGTAATGGGAAAAGGGGATCCGGTAGATGGAGATTATAACCCAACAAAGCATCAGCTACGATTTGATGGAGTAAAGCGGGACACAGTTGTAGTGGAAGAACGCTCCTGGTATGTCCTAAATCAAATATCTGAGTATAATGTATTTCGACGCTAACTGAGTACAACTATTTTATGAAACCATAGGGCTGTAGTGAGATTCATCGCTGATAACCCTGGAGTTTGGACTTTTCATTGTCATAATGACTGGCACAATATTAGCGGAATGGTCACAACAATCATCGAAGCCCCAGAAGTTCTAAGACAAAACATTACTATTCCAAAAGAGGCCTCGAAAGTCTTCAAGGACTTATGCTTCCGTCCCAATAACCTTTGATAAAAACAATAAATTCCACAAAGTATCCATTTGGTGTTGTCATTTTGGTTACTCCTTGCCATGTATGATTTTGTTCCATCATAAAAAAAACCTTTTAATAGACCGACTTCCGATTTTTACATGTTTTCTAACCGAATACTGTGCGCATATACGAAAGATAATGCGCGGATTCTTTTGACTACTGTCCTGATGTCAAAAGCTGAACCTTTTGTTTATCAGTAGTAAGCGTGTTTGAATTTGAGGACTTAAGAGTCTTTTTAAATTACAAGAATTATTCAATGTCAAGATCAACGCGGTATCAAGTTATCCAAGTACATCTGAATAAATATAATGTGGAACATGGTCTCATCATCATCAGCCAAAATTAGAACAAGTTTTCACCAGAGAAAAATTAAATGAATGAAGAAAAAATGCTTTTGTTTTGCCATCCTTTTGTTGATTTTCATACTGGAGTTAGCAACACAAAATCATTAATTATTATCAATAGCCTTTGCAGAACTGGATTAAATAATAATCGTCTTATTCAATCATCTTTCAAACATTTCCCTACAAAAGTTGTGCATCTTATCAAGGCAAGCAACTTTTTTATCTCACATATCAACCTACGGGTGACCCGCTAGAACAGGTCAAAGTTATAAATATAAATTCAGATTTTTTTACCTTTATTTCGTCGTTCTACCCTATTCGTTCTAATCTACTTCACGTGTATAATCCGCTACTTTTTTATACGCGGGGTTTACCACGGTTTATTACGCAAATGATATGAGCATTTCTTTGCGATTATGATGTATGGGACAGGCAGATTTTACAATTCCTGTTCCTCAAAGGGCAAGTTAACTTGATCCAAGTTGTCCTTTTCGTAGAAATATTCAACCTTCTTGTGATAGTTTTGAAGATGTACCTTGAGTTGGCGATCGACCTATAGAAGAGAACTTATGACTTTTTAATACTTAAATACTTATTTGAAATTAGAACGTACAATCCCCACATTCCAGGGTCTGTCAAAAATTCTGGAGTAGATATCCCAGATTGATTGGATGCAAAAGCTGTAAGCAATTCCTCCTAGGTACACAATAGGCGGTGGAATGCCGATAGACAAGGAGGCCAACTTTGGAAGCTGACCGGAACGTGACATGAGGGCCAGTGCTCGAACGTGGGAAGGAATCCCTACTGATATTTTCAGCGTTTTCAAACCTATATACAAAATTCATTTCACTTATGTATTATGAATTTATAAAGTAAATCATACGTGTCAGATTTCCAAGAGATGCGATCTCGGGTCGAACTGGAAGGATAGCACCGGTTGGGTCGTTTCCATTTCGATCCCCACCTCCGACGATTCCCAGAATCCCTTCGACTTCAAAGCGAGGAGCGTTTCCTGTGTAGACTCTCCAAAGAGCAATGCGTTCGCGGTTCCATACATCCATTCTCTGTTAAAAAAAGTAACTTTCAATAAGGATCTAAACTGAGTAATTGTTTCCATTTTACGTCAGGGATTCCCGTTGGACCGCGATTGTGAAAGTCATAGCCAAGGGTCAAGTGTTCGATTCTAACGAGACGAGTCAGAATGTATTCCAGAAAATTTAATCGAGGGAACTGTCGCATTGTCAGTGACCGCAAATTTGGAAATACGGCATTCCAGTCTTCCACGTGTTCATGATTATCGTAAAAGGTGAAAGCCAATGCATTGACCGTAGGTAGGAAGAAGACGTCTTGGAATAATCTCCAGTTGTGTGGGTACCTTCCAAGGTCAAGGCTACTCAGCATTGGAAACTGCCCGTTCCGAAATGGACGAATGGGCATGCCAAAACGAGCCCCATGAATTGGTAAAATCCCCAGTTTGTTTGTAACATTGATCTTCAACTTTCGGAGGTTAGGCATTCGTTGAAAAGTAAATTGGTTCATGTGGTGATTTGTTGCAATCATCCCTGTCTGAAAAAACGACAATTCTTGGAGTGACTCAGCCGGAGTATTGACGAATGTATTCAGAATCTGGTCAAAAGCGGGGGTGGTTCCAATCCTTCCGAATTTGAGCTCAAGTCCGGAGAAATTCCGATAGCCTGTGAGAATAATTTCATTCATAATGTCCAAATGCTCTTGCGCAAAAGGGTCCAGCTTGAGGTTGAGAAGACTCATAGATGGTACTGACTCTCGCGCCATCAGAATACGAAGGAAATGTGGCAATTGGTGAAGCATCCGTGGTACTTCCAGAAGAAAGTTCAACTCGATCTTATGAAGAAGTGGAGCTTCTCTTGCGATTAAACGGACGACTGTATCTTGACCTTGGATATCACCAAATCCCGCAATCTTCAGAACTTGTAGTTGATTAAGATTCATTTGAGGAATTTTGTCTGCTTGTAGCAGACAATCTTGGAACAATTCCAGCTCTTTGAGTAGTGGTGACTTGGCAATCAAGGTGACAAACTTGAGCAGAAACTGACCATGTGTAGTGTCAATTACATTGGTATTGGGAGCTTTCAGTTCCCAAAAGAAAGAATATTTCTTGACTTCAAAGCCAACAGCGTCAGCAAAAAGTTGAATTTGCGTAGGGGTAAGTGAATCCAGCTTCAGACTGAACAAAGTCAAACGGAGGAGGTGTGGCCATGGGAATTTTGGTTTCTCGACTGACACGAAATTTTTCAGTGCTTTTGCCGTGTGGATTGAAACTTGGAATTTGGACAAGCGGTTTCTCCTGTTCAGAATCCGTGTAGCGCAACGGTACCAACGCATGTTTACAAAACGAGCCCGAAGCAGTTCTTCGTTGTTCATATTTTGGCTCATCATATTAAGCAGAATCTAGAAAAGCATATTGAGCTTAGCATTGGTTAAATGTTAAAGTTATGAGTTACCTCGTCACACGCGAGACCTTCTGACTGCCATTCTTCCAAATTGGTTGACGAGTTACTACCCATGCTTTAATTAATTTAGTCCGAGTCCTCAGACTAAATTGGGAGCCTTACTTTGCTACTGTTTAAAAAATTCCGGAAGGATTTGCAAGTGTTGATAAGGATGTTTAGAATGTTTGGTTGCCCTGGAGATGAAAGTTAGTGGAAAACTGTTCCACTACATATTTTCCTAAAAAAATTGGAACGAACATCTGAACATTGGATTGGATTTAATTTATAGTTAGATTTATAGCCTGCCTATGCTAATTATCCTTTATACGGGCAGTCGTACAGTTCATCTGAGATGCATTTTCGTTTTTTCTTTAGAAAACTCAGTTCCAGGTTCACATTCCTTTTGCGTACACCTTTTCCGAGGCAGCAAACTGTATAATCCGTACATGTACCATAAGTCGGAATCAGTGTAATCCCATATTCAACTGGACAGCAGTTTACAGCTTCTGCTACATTTACACCGTCCAAGATCTCCGTCGAATGCAATTCCATAGGGTTTAGGAAGCGAGACATAAGGTTAGGGACGTTGAAATTAGAAACTAACCTTTGGACATTCAAGCATAATTGAAACTCCATGAAGATATAGGTAGTAGATATTGCACTTTTCTGTAATTTTAAAGTAGAATTGAAGCTTAGATAAGCGATCAATAGTTCTGACATGCACATTTGCATTTGCAGAAATACCTGAATAAGGAACAAGACTCCATTGGTTGGACATGGAGAACGTGGAAGTTCTGTTGTAGTTTATATACTCCAAACTTTCATCAGTAGTTGTAGTAGTTGATTCTTCTGTTGTAGCCTCAGTTAGGATGGATGTCAATGAATATTGGTTTCTTCATAATAGCTACTTATTGAATCTGTAGTAGGCAAGCTTGACATTTCTATTGTATGTAGGTTCAGGATCTTCTCAGTGGTTGTACGTATGAACCTTATAGATTCAAACTTTTCAGTTATAGGCAACGCTTGTCGGCGTGGTCGACGTGGTACTTTCAATTGACACTGTAGAAAATTTTATTGGTGGATTACCTCTGAAGTAGATTATTAGTATTTCAATCCATTCAACAGCTGCCCGGCCTGGAATCTTCAGAGTTGTAAAGCTTGGAATTTCCAAATCTTCGGACTGACTCTTGGCTTCGTGCATCTGCCGAACTTGGGAATTCAAAGTCTGTAGTAGTTGCTTCCATGGGGTGGAACTTTAGCCGTTTTTAATATAATTTGATCTATCATTGACAAATCCTTTCTGTTTTCAGAAGTGCCTTCCTGTGTTGCTTCAATTAGATATCTAAAAAAAACATTAAATTAAATGATAAATTATAACTGTTAAGCAACACTTACACCTCGAGCAGTCAACATTTGAGGGAGGTCCCAGTATTTTCCAACCTCATAACAGTCGATAGGAAATATTTACTCATGACTTCCCCTCCTTCGTTGTTACACCGAATTCTTAAAACTGGACCAATCCTATCAGTAGAATCCCGTAGAATTACAATTTCCCGTTTTGAAATAGTCATTATTTCTCCATCTTCTGGTACTGTATAGACCATTCGGCATATGGATTCAGAACAGTAACTCCAGTAACCTGCATTGGTTATCATCTTGTGGAACATCCACAGGATATTCAGCATACTCAGATGATTGATGTCCATACCATCTTGCGTATTTGCAACCTGGATCTGTTTCCCAGTTGTCTATGTCATTCTCTGTGTCTAAAGTAACGTCACTGAAATAAAGCCAAGGTGATAGAAATTATAAAAATTATTTTTTAAAGTAGATTGACATCATAAGACCCGCAAGGTCTCAAGTCTAAGGTCGCAGGTAATGTCAACTACGAGTTAAAATAGAAAACTTCAAGGGTAATTATACTTCACTCTTTCCTGCATTCCAGAACTTTTAATTGTAATTCTGAGTCTAATTTACGATTCTAACTGAAGGCAAAAGGCAAAGCGTCATAATTATGAAATTACTAATTTGTTAAATGTTAAAGGTGATGGATTCGTTGTCAAAATATTAAATCTTGAACACATTTGTTTTCAAAATTGCATTTGTTTTTCACTTTAAAAATTCGTTGGATAAAATACATTAAACTCACCAAAGTTTATCTTTAGGCATAAAATCTTGCTACATTTCTGTTAATTCTGAGATATAAGCTTGCTTGTATGAATTTAGAAAACATATGACCCAAATCTACGTCTTTTATTGAAACCTTTATTGCTTACAACTGTACTATCGCCTATTATTAGAAGCCCATTCTTTGACTCTTCCAACGAACGACAGAAGTATCTATTGTTTGTCATACCAGGAAGGCTTGTTCGGACTTTCACAAGTTCCAACTCGAATGTTTAGAACAAATTTTGGATTCGAAAACGTTTGTAACTCCAGAACAAGGAACCCAATAATTCATTTCCAAATTAACACGTAGACGCTGAGATGTACGTTAAACGGTGTGCTGCAGGCCTCATTATCGTTCTGGCCATTTGTCTCTACTGTAGTGAAGTTACTTCTACACCTGCGGCAAAACCAACGCCAAAATCAGTGGCAAAAGCCAAACCTAAAGGTACGCCAATCAATAATAATCATTTGGCACGTAATATACTTTTGATTTTGCAGAAGAGATATGCTATATGTGGGGCAGATGCTTAACAGACAAAGCTTGCAAAGGAAAGAAAGGAGGTTTTGATGGAGATTGTCAGCCAAAGAAAGCTGGACACGAATGCTGCTTTATACCTGGGAATGAACCTACCTAATATACCTAATAACTTATGTCAATGAATAAATCCGCTGAAGTAATAAACATGATTTTTCAGTGTTTGGAGGAATGTGGCTGAAATGTCAAAATTCTTTACAAAATTTTTTATTCCACAAACCTGGAATTAGTTACTAGACATTCAAAAAAGAAGCAAGCTTGAGCTATTAATTCCGTAGATAAGGTAATTTGAGTAGCCTAATTTCTTTACGAAGATGTTTGGGAAGTTTGTCCAAATTCGTAGTACACATGACAGAGATTCAAAACGCATTTTCTACCTACGCCTCATTCTGCTATTGAATAAATAACATGCTCATCAAAATGCCTGACGTGTGGATTTAATTCAAGAATACTTTTACTAATACTTTGGCGACGTCTGATTTTGTAATGATGATGGATCTCTCATTTGAAATCCTGGGAAATCTGATCTGTTCCCATTAGAATGATAATGATTGAATTAAGTTGAATTGTAGATAAGCGCAGATGCTTCTACAAAAAAAAAAGCAATAATGAGAGTAGGAAATTAAAGCAAAAAAATTCTTGCGTGATCAATTTGATTAGCATTGGCGTAACGGATTTTAAATTTAAATTTAGAGCTCATGGTTTATATACCTCTTCATCAAAGGCGAGAACTTTTATATCTGATTTCACTTTCGTCCAACACATTTGACAATGATGAACAGGGTTTGCTATCTCGTCTTTGTCGCAGCATGGTTGACAGTTGCAGCCGCCGACGAGATTGTGGTAAAGCCACCTTCTCAGCAACCCCAGAATCAACAGGCGGCAGCTCAGCAAGCCCAAAACCAACAGGCACCAGTAGACAATTCGCCACCAATAGAGGTAACAATTGCAACAATTCCACGTTTCAACCCAATCATTAATGTTTATTTTGCTCTTATACTTTAGCCTAAGCTGTCAGTAACAACGGCAGAAACGGCTGTGTTGATGGTCAGAGGGTTGAAGGACTTGGCGAAAACTACATGGGGAACATTCGCGGCTAAAGTGGTTCCAGAAATCAAAACCGTCTTTCATATGGCCGCAGCACTCAATGAAGCTGATGTAATTAAAGAAGTGAATGACAAATTCGATGCAATGGCTGCAGCTGCCCCCAGAAAATGCCTTTATTCTCAACGACTGTGTATCTAATCTTATGAACTTGGATAATTATTGATGTGACATTCCAAAATAAGAAATCCGTTTGAATAAATAAATACTTTCAAGCAATTGAAATCATATACTTGGTCATATCCTGATGAAAAAAAAATTTTGTAAAGATCAAATTGATTGGTTACAGCACATTTGCAAACTCGGAGATGTTAGTCACTAATTCTAACGAATAAAATCCACTTCAATATGATGCGATAGATACCAGGATAGCTGATTTTGGTATCAAGTTGTTCACAGAAGCTAAACAATTTATTTCTAAAAGTTGGACATGCATGTAATGGAATATTCTTCACTCTGTAGAACAGTAAATACCAAATACTAAAGGCATTGTAAGTAGAATATTAAACTTCCGGTTTATTTGAGATACGATGTCTTAAGTTAAAAAAACTTTTAATATACAATTTTGTTGCTAAGAACTCTTGCACGCTTCTTGTATTAGTTCTTTGTTCCTACCATTGACGTTTCTAGATTTTGCATATAAATTCGAGCGAGCAGTACAGCCAGATGTCCTGCTGAGAAACACTTACCGCTATGCAAATGAAGTTTTTATAAACGACAGAAGCGCGTGTAGCATACAATCATCATTTTAATCGAGAAGCTTTCGGAAACCCCAACCTGTTGGAATTTGTTGTTGGAATATTTTACTTCAATGTTAATTCATGTGTTAATTTCGTAGACGCATTGGAAATTGGTACTTGTCATACAAATTAAGTGTTTCATGTTTAATTCGTAAAATTGTATGGCAAATACTTACTAATATGAGCACTTGCCAAATAATTATATAGTCAGATCGGATTGACGTACAAGTTTTGCGCAACCAAGTATAAATCTACTTGATAGAATCATATAAAACGGCAGACATAAAGCTGTATAGTTTAGTCTAGGAATTGCCCTATACGGTTTTTCTATTTTCTAAATTGTTCGCTGTTCAAACATGTTCAAGGCACTTTTAATCTTATGCCTCTGCCTGAGCGTCGCTAATTCGGCACCGGGAATTCTTAGGTCTGTTAATGAGTTTTAAAGGTTATAACTTTATGTATAAAGCCATTCTAACTAAATATGTGATTTATTATAGTACTCTTACCGGTGGTCTTTTCGGGGGTAGCAGTAGTAGCGGCAGTAGCAGTAGTAGTAGCGGCAGCAGTAGCAGCAGTGGTACTGGAGTTCTTGGGTCTGTTACTAGCGGTATTCAGTCTGTCACTGGCGGTCTTCTCGGGGGTGGCGGCAGCAGCAGCGGCGGTGGAGGAATTCTCAGCGGGGCTACGGGACTTCTAGGGTCTGCTACCAGCGGTGCTACGGGACTTCTAGGGTCTGCTACCAGCGGTGCTACGGGACTTCTAGGGTCTGCTACCAGCGGTGCTACGGGACTTCTAGGGTCTGCTGCCAGCGGTGTTACGGGACTTTTAGGGTCTGCAACTGGCGGTGCTACGGGACTTCTAGGGTCTGCAACTGGCGGTGCTACGGGACTTCTTGGGTCTGTTAATCAAGCCTATAGATGAAATTGTATAAAAATCAAACTAAGTATATCTCGTTTTCAGTTCTGTTACCGGCGGTCTTAGCGGTCTCACTGGACTCTTATCTACGCTAATGGGAATTGTTAATGGTCCGATTGGAACCATGCTCATGCTTACACCGCTTGCCCCCGTCATTTCGGCTGCCAGGCTCATATCTCCCCTTATGGGTATCGGTATCAGTGGAGCTGGGACTCTTACTAGTTTGTTGGGTTAATAAAGGGGAAATAGTTAATAATGTCGGTCACTTCACACTAAATAAAATTCCAACAGTCATACAAAAGAAGCCTGGTTTTCCATTTATTTGATTATCCTGAAAACTCTGATTACCTGTCTCAACAATTTGTATACTTTGCCATAACATTAGTAGCCAAACATTTTCATGACAATAGCAATACATTTCGGATACCTAACAGTTCATAGACACTAAAGGGCTTCTAATAAATTGCTTCAGCACACCAGAAGACGCCACTCTTGCTTCCACTTAACTCTGATGAGGTTATATCTTGGGGACGAATTAGTGGCGATTAATAAATTGGTCATCATAACACAGGCTTTTTATATCCGAATCTGGCTCGTCTCATGAAAAATTTGATTCGAGTAAAGCAATCAATCTTGCGTTTATTATTATCATCGTGGCAATGAGTTAAATTGCACACAATACCCTCTAGTTATAGAATCACTCCACCAATCAAAATCAATCAAATCACGAATCTTCGATGCTAAAAGCGCTTTGTTTTGATAAATGACACAGAAATTCTAGAGAAGGAGATATGAATTTCAGCAGGCTACAATATTCAATAGATATCTTTTATCACCAAATTAAAATCCCTCCTTAATTTTTCTAAAACGAATATGAGAAAATAGGTCCGCAGCATCCTTATCGAAAAATGGATTGGTGGAACAATGCAATTTGCGTTGTGACTTGAGATTTTTACTGGATTGTTAGTTGTGCCTTAGATATTTGCCTCACGATAGAAGTGGACTTTATAACGTCCATTTAAACGCTAACATGAGTCGATGAATATTTTTTTATTTCGAAACTGAAAAAAAAAAAGTGACATAAAACGAAAGTCAAAAACCTTTGCAAAGTAGCCTGGGCCATTTGGCGATGAATTTATGGAAGCGGGACAAAAGAGGCATATAATGACGAGGAAATATTAATATTCTTAGAGTTTGATTGATTAGTGGGACCTAGTTCCAGGTTATAAGGTAATGGGAAAGTCAAAGACCTTTGCAGAATACCCGCAGCCATTTGACGATGAATATAGGGATACTGGACAAATGAATAATGAATAGGAAACATTAATATTCTTAGAGTGTGATTCATTAGTGGGACCTAGTTCCAGGTTATAAGGAAATGGGAAATTCAAAGACTTTGCAAAGTAGGCTGGGCCATTTGGCGATGAATGTTTTTGATTCCTGAAACTGATCAAAGTAGTGTATAATGACTATCAAAAAATGTTCATTGAGTGTGATTGAATAGTAGGTGATTTCAAATAATGTGAATACAG
>VNWY01001776.1:0-11554 GCA_009869845.1 Pseudachorutes palmiensis
ACTCTCTCTACGCATGTGCACTTCACGTTTGTACTACGTCACGTAACGTTGACTTACGCTATAGTAAACCTGCGATGTACTGCCTACACCCGTTGCAAACGGTTTATTTTATTCGAAGCGGACATTCGACACATTCAAATTATTGCGTATTAAGACGAAATCATCAAACATCAAAAAACACAAACATCATCACACTATGAATCACGCAACCAGGGTTATCCCGTGCAAGCGACGAAAGTCTAAACTACCAATCGCTACTTTGAATTCTAACCATTTTACTGCGTGGTGATTTAATAATGTGCTGAAAGGAGCGACGTCTGTGCTCCGATAATTCCTAAATAACTTGATGCAGCAACTGCAACCTTGAAACTTCCAGTTTTTACTGGAGGAATTGTCAACTCATTGCTCACGTCAAATCTTTGAATCCATACGGAGATTGATTTATTTGATTGCAAATAAAAAATGACATTTCCAGTTGCGCATTACATTTTTTTTCCATTAAGACAAACCCAATTGTCCATTGTCATCTTCATCCTTGGTATGCATCTTCATCTCTTAAATTATGCAAATTGATCACTTTGAACGTAAAAGGTGCTGTTCGACTGCTGGAGTATATAAAGCAAACAAAATGCACTGCAATCCACATCCGCTATTGCTTTCTTTGTTGAAACTCTGACGAATCTGTACAAGAATAACTTTCGAATGATGAAATCCTTCGTCGCACTTGCACTGCTGGTGGCAGTTGGCTTAGTAGCTGCCGGTAAAGTCTCTAATAAAATATTACTTTATTTAGACTACTTCTTTTCTAATGTGGACAACTTTTTAGCTCCAATGGAAGAGCTGGGGGAAGGTCGCCTTGCCCTATTCGGAAAACTTCGGGAACTCCGTCAAACAGTTCACCAAACGCTGGAAAGCATTGAGGCAGCGGCCATTGCTGACAATCCAGAGGTCGGGCATAAGATTGAGAACATTATTAACGAAGAAGTGGCCAAAATCAAGGGACAGATCATTCAAGTCCGGATGCAAAAAACTTCTTTGACTAAAGAAGAAAGAGAACAATTGTTCGCCAACGCTATTCAACACTTTGAGAAAGTGAAGGATATTGTCAAACCAGATTTGCAACTGTTGAAGCCTGAAACTCAGGAAAATATTAAGCAGATTTACATGACTGGATTAGAAAAGGCAAAGGCTATTATCGAAGAGATAAAGTCCCAAGTCAATATTTAATACGCATTTCATGTACATAATCGTTTTTCCTGAATTAGAACAGAACTTAGAATTAGAATTAGAACAAAATTTCAGCAAATGGCATATTTGAATTCAAAAAGCCGTACACTGATCTGACAGCAATAATTCTATACTAAATTCCAAAACCTGCAGAATAAAAATGTCTACTTTTGAAATTATAGTTGACTGCTTTGCCAGTCTTCACATGCAAATCCGAAAAGTGGTGAAACACTTGACTGCACTTTGAGTTACGAAGTGGATGTCCATGATAGGTTACTATTACTAAGCAATTGTTAGGCTTGCATTCAAAGAGCCTGTTGCTGCTGTTGCACAGTCAAAAGCTGCTTTGTAGAAGAAGAGGATGTGAAAGAGTCACCACTTGAACGAGTGGAAATCGTGGTAGCGGTGGTAGTCGTGGGTGTCGTGAGATTCGGGGTAGAAGGGAGTGAGAGGCGCTGCTTCTTGGCGCTATTATGTCGTGAAATGGGCGTGGTCTCGCACGATTCGCTCTGCTGAAGTTCACGGACACCGGGTTGAGGAAGGGTCACGACAGCCTCGAAATCAGATGCCTCCCCTTTCTCTTCATCCTCGCTTTCTTCCTTGTTCGTATTTACAACGGGCGCCACCATTACTTTGAGTGCAATGGAAGTGGGTTTTTCTGGATCCGAATCCGATTTGTCTTCACTCAAAACCCGCGCTGCTTGTATGGCCAAGGTTGCTGTTGCTTGTGAGATGTCAGAAGGTCGGAAAGGGCCATTCAGGGCCTCTATCAGGGGAACGATTTCAAAGCCAGGGATTGCATTCATCTGGATAACCGGCATCTAAAATGCAACAAAATTATGAATAATTCTACATTACAAAAATCAAACTTCGCCAACGGTAAAGTGACTTTAATCTGTTAACGAAAAAAAAAATTCAAGGCTACAGGAGATGTCGCAAGCCAATTTCGTTATGCATAACTTACGTCGGGTGGAATTGTTGGGAAATCCACTGGAGCTGGTGGAATTTTGTAAACTGCTCGAATCTGAAGAAGCGCTCGAAACGGAGATCTGCAGATGGGACACCTATTTCGGAACATAAATGGTTATTTGGTAAAGATGAATAAGGACTTTAGGGTAAAAATTACTTACATTTGCATTTGGTAACGTAAACTGTCAGCACAGGAGTGACCTAAAATCGACAATTATTCCAGCCCGTATTATTCCCTTAAGTTGCTGACTGGTATGTAATGTAAAATTATTGTGTAAAATCTAACAAGTTACAAAAAACCATGAGGCATTAGTAAAACCAATTGAGGCCCTTAACTTTATAATGAAGGGCCTCAGCAGTGACCCTANTGAGGCCCTTAACTTTATAATGAAGGGCCTCAGCAGTGACCCTATGCCTCATGGGTTCTTGTAAACTTGTTAGATTTTACACTAGTAGACTTACATAGGCAAAGGTGTCTGCAGGGTAGAATCACCGTATCCCTCATTTCGCTGAGACACACGACGCATTCGGCGTTTTGGTAGTCATCAGAGCATGCGTGTTTCTGTGCATGCTTGTTTTCGATCCCGTATATTTCCTGGAGAAGGAATGAAAGTCCATCCATAAAAAGCTTTTGTTTTAGTGGCTTCAAAACAAATGTGTCTTCCCCGTGCTTTTCGACGTTTGCAGTTGTAGAATGAGATTGCTCTGGAATAAACCATTTAGTCCAATTAATACTTAGGTTAACTGAAAAGGAAGAAATTCTCCCAAGAAGCCGAAGGCTTACCGTCTCCGTTAAGAGCAGTGCAATATATTACTATAGGGAATACTTCATTGGCTGAGTCATATTGCAAGTCTGACTCGGGGTAAACGGAAGGGTCAAAGGAATGGTGAGGATGAGAAAAATGTTGTCCAGCTCCTGGTTTGAATTTAATCGGGTCCGATGACAACTTTGCATCGTGAACGGGTCGATATCTAAAAATTCAGCAAGTGATTACAACTGTACCATGTCATTGATAAATATGGATCATTTACATGATACCGGATGCTGTTTGTTCCTCACGGCAAAAGTACAAAATTGATATTTGACAGTCGGCATCAGAATCAAACTCAAACTCAATTTTATAACTCTTCGTATCCGGGATTTTGACAAACTTGATCGTTTCTTTTCTCACGTATATCAATGCCTTGAGAGTCTTACAAGGTTCATTTGCAGATGGTGCAGGATAGGGAAACTAAATTGAAATCAGATACAAAACCATTCACCCAGTTGTTCAAATCAGACGAAAAATCTCTCTTACTAACCGGAACAGGCTTTGCTCCAAGGAAGTTAAGATCCGAATTGTCACCGAAAAGAAAGTCTCCTGACGTTTCAAACCGCTCACCACCCATTATAAAATGAGACCCAAAGAAACTACCGCCTAGAAACATATGGACGGTGAACTAGTTAGTTAAAAACGTCGTTCTCGGTTACAATTAGCTCATAATTAGGTTTTTCCTTACCACCCTTCTGAGGATAACGGAATGGATTGTGAGTCGTGACCTGATTGACCTCTTCTGTTTCCGACGGGGTACTCCACCAGCTACCCATGGTGCTGTATGCCAAAATTCAGTGTGAGATTCACCAATTCAAGCCAGTTGTTCTGAAATCATTCCCAAATATATTGACATCAGCTGGCACAACCCCATATACCAGATTGGCACTTACTTTATACGCATACACCAAAACCAGGACCAGATTAATTAGATGATGCACCATAAGCGGAAGTATTCACTAATTCCCCATCCCAAATTACCTTTAATCGAAAAGAGTAGAACGTTAACTGACTTGAATATTATTTAAATCAATTAAAAACTCATAACTCACTCCAAGCAATTACTTTCAGTAGGTAATGTTTACAAAACTCTACAACTTTCCACTCACTCCTAAAAACAAAAGTTGGGGACACTTGCATTGAAAATTGGAGCAGAGAAGGAGCTAATCCTCAGATTTGGGATCCGATGGAGGAATTTTATCAAAAAAAATGGCGAATGTGCAACGCATCAATGCAACGCACTCAATCTCCTGAATTCCCCGAAAGCCAGAAAATATTTGATTGATTTGCATCATATCTTCCTCACAAGAAGGAAACATACTTGCAGAATAAAATGGCGGATTTCCAATCCTAAAAGATTAGTTCCGAGGTTTCTGCTCTCGTGGGGAATTGGACATCGAACTTAGAATTAGCAACTTATTCATTCTCAGAAACTCATTTGCAAATCCCACTAAACTCGAATTTAGTGCAAGTCAGCCATTTTGGAATAACTTATCAAAGGAAAGTAGCAATGGCGATAACAAATAAGAAGAGGTTGGGTGACAAAGCTGCGACAAGCTCGACAAGCTCACTGTCTTCGCAGCCAATCAATAAAGACATTAACAAATGTCTGTTTTATCTAATTTAAGTTTCTCCTTTAGCTAAAAATGTGCTGAAGTTTTATAGGGAATAAGATGACTTTAGGCATTCGGTTCCAACTTTTCTAACTTTTCAAAAAATTTAAACTTCTAATCATGTTCATATAGTTCCTTCTCGAATATGTCGAATGTCGAATAAAACTTTTCTGTATTTAATGACAATTAAGTACAAAATGTGAATTCGACACAAACGAACAGAAGCCTAAATACTTAAATTGGATAATTGAATAAATGTAAATAATTCACTTTATAGAAGGAACGAAGAACGTCTGGAGAAGCGTGGTTTTAGGTAGGCTGGCTGGCTGGCTGGCTGGCTCCAGAAAACCTCGGAAACTGAAAAAAAAGACAAAGACAAATGCTTCAGAGAAAAAGAGCGCAGCAGGGAAGGGATAGCTGTACTTCGAGTAATTAATTGGGGATTTAAAGTCATCCATTTTTGTAGTATTTCGAATTTGTTACATTATTAAGCTGAAATGGCCGATAACTCTGGGAATCGACGCACTCGGGATGAGATGGAGAACGACGATACCATGACCATTGCTGAGTTGCTCGAAGAAACTGAGCATTGGAATGATACTGCTGTGGCAGTGCTTGGAGGTTCCGATGAAGCTAACTGTTCATATGATCAAGTAAGTCACCCTTGTTAGTTGGCATGAGTTAGGCCGAAGATGAAATGAAACATGAAGTGGGTCTCCCAACAAGAGATTGGACATTGACATTGGAGTTAACTTTTTAATACTTTTAATATCATTCTAGGGTTATATCAAACGTCAAGCGCTTTACTCTTGTCTCACGTGCAACCCTTTGCCGGAAGCTGAGAGACACAAGCTACATTGCAGCTGGAATTTGTCTTGCGTGTAGTCTGAAATGCCACAGTGGGCATACGTTGGTTGAGCTGTACACCAAGCGGTAAGAATATAAGCAATTATTAGTAAACTGGCGATTCTTTAGCAACTGTTTGTCTTCAGGAACTTTCGGTGTGACTGTGGAAATAAGCTGTGTGCCTCTACTCCTTGTCAACTACAGCCGGTTTGCCTTTCCCAAATAATTAACACGCTGATCTGATTATAATTGAGCTTGTCTCGTTTAGATGAAGGATGAATACAACAAGGATAATAAGTACAACCACAACTTCAAAGGCTTGTATTGCATTTGTGAACGTCCGTATCCTGACCCAGATGATGATGAAGACGATGATACTGACGAAGACGAAATGATTCAATGCGTTGTTTGCGAGGATTGGTTTCACGGCAGGGTACAGAATTTTAATTATTGAGCAATGAATCCCATTTTTACAAACTGTTAAACTTACATCTATGTTGTAACTTCCTATAGCACACGGACAACGACTCGGTAGATCTTGCCAGTGGTTTAATTGATTCCTCTGACTTTATCTGCAAGACTTGTACTCAAAAATGTGGTTTTTTGGCGTACTATGGAAAAGTGATGCTAAAGAGTAAGCGCTGTTCAGAAAGCAACATAGCTTGTTAATAATCTTTTCCTTTATCTAGCGGGGAATGTCACTGACGAAACTCTTCCGACAGGAAGCCAGGAATCTGGTGACGTTGCAGTTGGTTCTGCAGAGACGGTTCAAATTGGCTTGCCAGCCGCAGACTCACTGCCAGCTTCTGTTGACTCGTCGGGAGTTCCGAACGACATAACGAAGGATATAACAACAGGACGCACCAGCTCTGAATGCTGAAGAGTCGAGTCAAGACTCAGGAATTGCATCTAACTCTGGAACGGATGTGCTTGAGGGAGGATCCAGTCCGGCTGACGGGATTTGTCAACTCGACATCAAGGGATTGGATGAGTCTATTTTATCCTCTGGAGGCACCTGGTGGATCCGTCATTGGCGCCTCCAACTTTGCAAATGCGAAAATTGCATGGTAAGTAAAGTTATTATTGACACAAAAAATAATCAGGTAGGCTAATTTCTTCTTTTATCACAGTCGAAATACGTAACACTTGGGGTCCAGTTCTTGATTGATCCCGAAGACCCCCTCGAAGTGTATGAAGCCAAAGGGCGTCAGAAAGATTCCGAAAATCCCGTTGGAGAAGCTCAATTGATGCAGGCATTGGGAGGGCTCGATCGAGTTCAGCAGATCGAAGTTATTCACGGTGAGGGAGCTTGATTCATTGTCAATATTTCACCATTCGATTTTCAAAATTTGTAATTTAAACTATTATTTAGGTATTAACGAAATGAAAGAGGCCCTTATTGAGTTCTCTCGTCGTATGGCTAATGTTGGCCGAACTATCACAAGTGAGGATGTCGTTGCCTTCTTTCAGGAGTTGAATGCAAACAAGCGCCGGCGTCTCGATGCATCCTACGTTCCAGACAACTGTCGCTAAAACCACATCCTTGGAACCCAACCCAACTCAACTGTAACTTATAATTTTCTACCTAAATTACTTGCACGTCAGATTTGCAAAATCTAAATGATTCTACATGTTAATCTTCCTCCGTTACCAGCAAATTCTTGGTTTGTTTTTTTTACGCAAGCGTATTCTAAAATGGTTGCACATTTTCAATGGGAAAAGTTCACATTGCTTTACTTTGTAAGAAGAAGTAAAAGCCATTTGCCCACATTGGCATTTTGATTTACATTAGTAAGTGTGATAACAGTTTAAATCATTTTTAGTGAATTATAACTCAATTTGTGGTTATAATATATGGTGTCATTTTGAGTGTGTCGTTTCAGCTTGTTCAGACTGGGGGGAGTGCTCCCTTTCCATAAGAGTACTGCCTCTTGGCAAATGCCATGCTTGTGTCGCCTCCAGCTTCCCCAGCGTCTTCTGCGAAGAGTGGATAAACATCAGGGATTGATGCCCTTGCTCTGTCAGGGACTGGAGGAATCATGAAAGGCAAATCCCAATTCTTTCTTCCAGTGCCACAGTAGAACCACCCAAAATGTGGACTATCAAGGATGTGGAATCCCATCGCGCCTGGCCAATAGAGTGAACGAACAACGGACATGGTTTCCGCACGGTTGATTTGAATACTCCATGACCCTGGAAAGGAAAATACTTGCTTACTTGCAAAGACTCAAATTAAAAGTTTTACCAATTGGGCTGTCGGTAGCAATTGAATCCAAAAAGTCAAGTGTAAGATTGTAGTCTGCTCGACATACAATATTCTTATCCCAAGGATTTTCAGGCATGTTGAGATGGTAGTAGGAAGTAAACTGATGACGCTTCCACTTTGTTCAAACCTACAACAGAATCATGGAATTATAAGTTCTCACTTGTGCTCATGAGGTCGTGACCCAAGAAGGTTCTTACCAGTGAAGGTTTTGTTTGCCCAAACAATTCCAGTAGGATCCTTGAAGAGAGCTCCTCGTGGAACAATTCCTGCCTCTTTCGTAATGGCCGTAACAACGGAGGCAAGTCGTTCCTCTTCTTTCATGAAAGCCTGAAGAAAAGCAAAAAATTAAATGTCACGTCCAGGACACATGCGCAGTTGAAAGTCGTACCCATTGCTCTCCTTCCGCGATTTCATCTAGGCCAGTAGCTGTTCGTTCAGTTTCAGAGTCCGCAGTTGGGTCCCCAAAGAAACGTCCTTTCGTGTATACCCCGAGTTCTCTGGCCACTTCCGTAGGCGGCGGTAGCAAAATCCAGTCCAGCCCAGCATTCATAACTGAAAACGAAAGCGTTAATCCAAAATTATTAACCATAAAATATACTGTCAAGGTCATCAACATACCTGTAAAAGTATGCACGCTCTTTGATAAAGTCCTTTCCGATTCCACAAGCGATGTAATAGTCGTTCTCAACACCTTCAATTCGTCCCCAAAACTGGACTTTGGTGAATTGAGTTATCCTTTTGAAGGGCAATGAGAGAAGCCTGAAGGGCCACTCGATGCTCCGTAGAGAATGTCACCCCGGCGGTGACCAAATAGTCGAACGCATACGTCAAGCTATGGAAATCCATGACCGGTCAAGAGGGATCGTCCAATAAAATGCGCAAGAAGACTGGGTGACACTTTCAAAAACGCGAAAAAGTGAATGACCTGCGATCCCTTGGACTGACTAGATGAATGTAACAAAGTACTGCCTGTTTATGAATTCTGTTGTCATCACAATATCCAGTAAACGTAATCATGGCGTTAACTCCAAAAAAATGGAATTAAGTTTCCGTTATAAAATTGAGGTAGGTTTGTTTCTTGTTATGCTTATGCGAAAATGTTGCACGAATTCAGTTATTGCGTCTTAGGATGTTTTAAACGAAAATGTTGTTCCAAAGCTTTTGAAGTGTTGTAGGTCTTCGGGCATTTGTCACAAATAAAAGAACGAGCTGAATTATGGGACTCTTCATGAACTTTAAGTTTCGTGCTACTGTAAAAATCAAGGAACATTATCATCATATGTAATAAATAAATTCCATTTGTTACAAAACAAATACTTACTGGGTGAAATATCGGTTTTCACAGCCAGCGAATGTGCACCTATAAGGCCAGGTTTCTGGAGGTTTATGAGTCATTTCATGTCTTACCAATCTAGACTGGAAAGGACAAAGAAGTCTTGGTTAAATCTGACTGTTTGTTAGGCACATAAAAAAGAAGTGTTTACCTTCACAGGAAACTTTTTACCGCAACGACAAACGTATTCCATACGCATGTGATTCTGCATGTGTGCATTGAATGCGTCCTCGGATTTTAAGGTATAGCCACAAAGTCTGCACCGCCATGCCTTTGACTTCTCACTGTGAACCGTTTCCAAATGGCTGGCGAGGGTTTCACTGGAGGAGAACACCTAATACATTCTTAAAAACGTTACATGAACAAAAGCTTCAAATAAATCTCACTCACCTTCACGCAAATGTCACATTTCAATCCCTCTGATGCATGGTCAAAAGCTACGTGCTTTTTTAAATCCAGGGAATTGACGTAAAGCTTGTCGCACGCGTTCACGATACATGAAAATTTTCTACCCTCAATTTCTCTGTGTTTATGAAGTTCCACATGGGACTTCAGAGCTTCTTCTTCCCCCATAGCAAAAGGTAAGGCACAATCTAAGCACCGAATTTTTCCACTGCTTACATCCGTCAAATTCTTGTTGTTGATAAGAAGTTTTGAGAGATTCGGTCGCTTCGAAGAAGACAATGGGTTGTTGTTATGAGCCCAGCTGATGTGTTTTGTCAGAGAACGTCTGTTGTCAAACTTATCCGGACATTTTGAGCAATGATAAGGAAATGCATCCATGTCATGTACTTTCCGAATACGACGTCTGGTTTTGGAAGTTTCGGGAAGCAGAGGAATATTGACCATTAGTGGCTCTGATCTTTCAGCTGGACGTAGTGGTGGAAGCCTCTCTGTAGAAAAAAATCAACATGATAACAGATAAACGTTTAAGCCATTTATCAACAAATGGAGATCGTATCACACCTCTCTTTTGTTTTCGATTCCCTCTCCCATGAACAGTGCGTCTATGAAGAACGCATGAGCTCAGGCTTTCAAATTTTTCCTCGCAGTCTTGGTCCAGGCAATGGAATGGTGTGGGATCCTTGAGATGAACTTGCCGAATATGGATATCATACAGGCTTTTTTGTAGCGCACTGTAGTGGCATCCAGTGTAGTCACATCGTATCTTTTTCACTTTTGCCCGATTTACATCATTGCGGAGCAGTCGTAGCAAATGAGGATCCTTTATTACAGATGAAACAGCTTCCAGATCTGTAATGTCAACTTTAGCCGAACCCAAGGCTTCTTGGAGTCTGAGGCAAGTATGCCTCTGGTGATAGTAGAAGAACTTGGATGCCCCGAATTTTAGCCCGCAACGGCAGTGGAAAGGAGTTTCATCGTATTGGTGGACTTTCCTAACATGGATTTCGAAAAATTTATCCGTCGTAAACGAACACTTGCAGCCGGGGTGCGGACAAGTTCGTCTCCTCCTTTTCCGTTCGACTTTTGATTGCCTCAATCGCTTCTTCAAGTTTCGAAGTCTTCTTCTTCTCTGAGTATTATTAGAATCTTGTCCGAACTTTTCTAAAGAATGAACTTCTTCATCTGGAATTATAGTCATCCCCGCTGTCCATTGGCAATAAGCCATCTTGTCTATCTGATACAAGGTCGCTGGTCTCATCATGCAATTCTGCCATAGTGTATACTCGTCGCATACGCTGAGCTCCATTTACTGTGTTGCTGATATCCTCTTCTGGTTCTTCTTCCAAAGGATCAATTAAAATAAGCTCGGATGCGATTCTGGTAGTAGCTTCTGGGAGTTGGTGGTCGTTCACTCTCAGGATTTCTTGAGCTGACTGGAAGGCGTCAACGAAGTGTGATTTCCAGTTTCTCTTGAAAGCGGAAGTCACCAGATCTTGGAATTGCACCAACCTCTTTTGTAAAGTGGTGATACTCCGGACGAGGTAATCAATTTCACGTATATTTTGTAGACAAGAGGAGCAGTATGATCCAGTTTCCAGGAAATGGTTGGCCGATGCGGGTAACTTGAGGAGTTGTGTCACACTCTCGGCGCAGTCACGTGCCCAGTTCGTGTAATGTCCGTATCCGGCAGAATCCAATCCCTGAGTTCCTGTTCCGCAGACAACGCACGTTTGCAAGGCCATGAATCCGAACTGAGCCATTGAAGTTCCACCCTTTAATTTCGAACACATCGTGGTTGAGTTGCAGTCGTAACTTCCTCCAACGTCTAGCAACCGGCAGGATGTTAGTAATTGTTGATCGGGCGCGACGTCAAAATGTGGTGTGTGGTAAACGTTATTTGGCAACTTTGTAGACCTGAAAGACGAATTGATTTAGTTTACGTAGTTTGTGATGTAAAAAATTTCTAAATTAATCACTCACCAATTACAGACTCCTCAACTGGTAGCTGCCGCTAATGCTCTTTGGCTAAAATTGCATTTGCATTTGTTGACAAATATCAGCTGAGGGGATCCGTTCATCCAGT
>VNWY01001777.1:0-11536 GCA_009869845.1 Pseudachorutes palmiensis
TTGAGGCTTGGTAAAGCTTAAAAGCTTTGGAATGCCCTTTCGTTTTGGATGTACCTTTCTAGGTAGCACCTTTCTGGTGATTACCGCAACAACTGTTGGCAGTTTTTTATTTAATTTGGCATTGCTGGAATGAGTTTTGCATTTGCATGTGCATCTTTGCTCATTGGCCTTTCGCTTTTGTTCCCTCCTTCTCGCTTTCACTACTCGCTTTGCTAGACGCGTCATGACCAACAGAAAACCTGAAATGAATAGTGTAAAGTCAAAGTCAAAATAATAAAGCAATTAACAAAACAAATCTACAGAACTGAAGTAAATGGTCAGAATTTGCCGGTTCTGAAATGTGAAACTCGTGCCTCCTCTAACTCAAATCCCGTATCAAAGAAGAGCTACTGATGTCTACTGAAGTTGTCCTGTTTTGAAATTCCTCAACGGCAACTTGATTATTATAATAGAAAAAGTTAATTGAAACAAAAACGAAATGGAACGGGGCATCTAATTGCCTATGTGCTTTTACAATTTTTAAATTATTTAAAACTCTGGTCTCTATATATTGAGAGCACATATAGTGCACACTTGCGCTACTTTGTTACACCCGTTTCCCTGTCGCACCTTATTCGTGTTTCCGCTACTTTGTTACGCCTGTTCAACCTGCCCTAACAAACTTCTTCCGCTTAGGTTTAGGCTTAGGTAAGTTCCGCCAACTTTTATTCTTTCTTATTCTTCTATACAATTAAATTAAAATTTCTCTAACTTGGAGCCACTTTTTCGAAAAAAAAAACCTTATAAGTTGAAGATAATTTCCAAGTGTTAATTCCTAAGTGTTTCCAGAATCACCGATTCTGGTTTTCCCAGAAAAGGTGACTAACACTCGCATTTTGTGGCTTTAGAGTTTTTTCCCCCATGCTCTTTCTATGGGAAGGCATGGGCTCTTTCCCAAGGATCCTCTTTCCATAAGAAGGCATGTGCTCTTTCCCTAGGAAGGCAAGGGTTCTTTCCTCAGGAAGAGTTTCCTCCCTTTCTTTCCCTTGATCATCTCAGGGGGCAAGAGTCAACCACCACGCCAAACGGAGTATGGGAGTGAGTCAAGGCCAGGTGAGTGTGCGTTTGTGTACACACTCACCTGTGACTTGACAATATTGGCAGGGGGATTTATCTTTGGTTCTTTACGGGGAGTTTATCTTCCTGTTGTCCTTGATAATCCTCAACCTCCTATCTGCTGATAGTTGTTTGTGTTGACCTGGCCCAATGTCCAATGGACAAGAATTAGTCATTTGCCCTCCAACTCCCCTTCATTAAGCCTATAAATGTGAGTGTTCAGCCCAGTTAAACGTGTAGTCTTCTTTTTCTCTCTTAATTAAGATTAGTCATTTGCCCTCCAACTCCCCTTCATTAAGCCTATAAATGTGAGTGTTCAGCCCAGCAAATCGCGTAGTCTTCTTTTTCTCTCTTAATTAAGCATATCTCAGTCACTGCAGGACTGGACTCTGCCCGATTCATTTACCAATTTATAATTAGCACATCCACATTCGGCCTTTTCAATTGTTAATAAACAGGGTTTCATCCCCAGAAAAATTGTTCTCAGCTGGCTCAAGGTGTTTTGGAAAACCCCGACTCATCATTCATTTTAGTGTTCAAATCACAACAGTTTTAACAATTTTTGGCTCACTTGAGCTATTGAGCCAGTGAACTTTTGGACTCAATTGCCGACCCACAGTGCTAGTAAGTAACCAAAGTTCATTCACCCCATCAGTGTGAATGTCAAAGCGTCTCACCAGAGAGAAACTCAAAGAGGCAAGGCTGAGTGAACTGGAGCAAGAAGGTCAAGGTCAGTCAACACAGAGTCGAGACAGTGAGAGCGATTCAGTCTTCCCACCACTCACTCCAGACGCCATCAACTTTGAACCCACCACTTCAGCATCCAGCTCCATCCCCACCACTCACTACAACATGCCCTAACCGAGGGTAAGGAAATGGAGGACCTATCTGTCCGTTATGAACACGCAGTGTTCGGGATCAAGCAGTTGGGGAAGAGAGCCAGGAAGTTCACTGACCTTGTCAACGCGCAAAAATGGTCACCCCCAAATCCCGTCGTCTTGAAACAAATGGAAGAGAAGAGGACGGAATTGCGGGACGACTTTAAGGCTCTGCAAAACCACCTCATTCTCGCTTGTTCCGTCACACAGGACGCTGACACCCTCATGGATGACCATGAACTGGAGCTGGAGGCCATTGAGATGAACTTGGATGAGGCCGGCGCCCTTCTTATCAGAGCACGAAAGGTTCTGGACGAGGAGAAGGAGGCTAATCAGTTCAATCAATGGAAGTCTGGAGCAGGTCAGTCAACTTCAAGGCCAACATCCCACACCTTCAAGTTAGAAAAGATCACGATCCCTCAGTTTGGTGGCAATTTTGTGGAATGGCAGGCAGGCTTGAAGGATGAAGCTGCTTCCATCGTGGCCTCTTTCCCTTCCACTTCAGCATCATACACTGAAGCCTGGAATCTGGTGTGTACTCGGTACAACAATAAACGAGAAGTCGTCTTCGCCCACCTCCGGAAACTGTTCGCTTCCCCTAAGGCTCAAGACACGTCCACTGCCATTCGTCGCCTCTGTGACACTGCCAACGAGTGCACGAGCTCATTGACCATTCTTGACCTTGAGGTGGACAAATGGGATGTCATCCTTGTCTTTGTGATGCTGGAGAGAATGGACGAGGAGACTAAACGCCAGTGGCTCCTCACCCAGAAAGATCCCTCAACTCAAGGGTCTCCTTGACTTCCTGGAGCGCAGAACCATTGCACTCACAGACTCCAACTCCACCAAGAAGCAGACTTCCTCCAGCCACCACGTCGCCTCTGAGACGACCAATCACACGTCCTGCCCCAAATGCAACAACAAGGGCCACGGTGTCGTCATGTGCAGGGAGTTTCGCAACATGGCCGTCCAAGAACGCATCAAACTCCAGCGTTCTAAACGGCTTTGCATTCTCTGCCTTCGGAGCGGCCATGAGGTGGATGACTGCAAAAGTCTACATAAATGCAAAACCTGTGGAAAGCGTCACAGTAGTTTTCTCCATCAGGACCCACCAGCACAGCCACAACAGAATCAAAGGGAAATTCAACGGAGACGCCACAATACAGCTCCAGCAAACCCACCAGCACAGCCACCACAGCCAGTCAAACCTCCACCTGCGAATGGAAATCCAGCACCGCCGGCTGGAAACAATCAACCCATTGCAGGAACATCTCAGGCTTCTTCCCACCACGTCGTTGCAGACTCCTCAGTCGTCCTCATGGCTACGCTGCTGGTGGACATCGCCGATTCCACTGGCGACCACCAACAATGCAGAGTATTCCTGGATTCAGGCTCAGGGGCCAACTTCATCACGGAAGAGGCGGCTGAAAAGTTGGGAGTGAGGAAGTTGGCTACTTGTCACCAGGTCACAGGCATCACAGGCTCCGTTCGACTGGACAGAAAAGCGCTCTTCACAATCCACTAAAGGTTTATCGACTTTTCTCTTCCAGTCGAAGCTCTGATCATGGACGACTTTTTCAAGGAGATGCCACCAAGGGAAGTCAAAGGCTACTTTCCTCACCTCAACGGACTTCAATTGGCGGATCCCGGCTTCCACCTGCCATCCGCCGTAGATATCCTCCTTGGGACTAAAGTAGCCGCAGCCATACTCATGTCAGGCATCAGAAGAAGCCCACCGGGAACTCCCGTCGCCCAGAAGACGAAATTGGGATGGTATCTGATGGGAGAAGTGCCACAGGTCACCCTGTCTTATCCTGTCACTTCCCAGGCATACCACGCCTCCTGTTTTCCTTTAGAAGAATGTCTCCAGCGGTTTTGGGCAATGGAAGAGCCCACTGAATCATCTCTCACCAAGGAGGATGAGCAGTGTGAGCATCACTTCCGTTCCACTCACCGCCGGGACGACGATGGACGTTTTATTGTGCAACTCCCTTTCCCTCCACTGCTGAAAAATTGGGAGAGTCTCGCTACGAGGCCGTCCAATGCTTCAAATCCCTGGAGAAGCGGATTACCAGAACCCCGAAGATCCTTGATGCATACCACAGGCAAATGCAAAACTTCCTGGCGTGGAGCTGGATTGAGGCGGCCCCTCCAACAGGATCCTCTTCCCACAGGATGGCATGGCCCTTTCCCCAGGAAGACACGGCCCTTCCAACAAGATTCTCTTCCCACACGAAGGCATGGCCCGTTCCACAGGATGGCATGGATCCTCAATTGGCAACACTGGTGGAGTCAACTCAGCCAGGAAAGCATTTCTATATGCCCCACCACATCGTTTCCAAGGCTGAGAACGCAACCACCAAACACCGCATCGTCTTCAATGCGAGTGCCACTTCATCCATTGGAGTCTCTCTCAACTGCATTCTCCATGCTGGGCCCAAAATCCAATTGGATCTGCAGCCACTGCTCATCAGATTCCGAGCCTATCCTGTCACCTTGACTGCTGACATTGTCAAGTTCTTCCAACAAGTGAAGCTTGACTCAACTCATATGGACCTCCAACGTTTTGTGTACCGCCGAACCCCGGAGGATCCTTTCACAAGTTTGAGGTTCAATCGCCTCACTTTTGGATTGACTTGTGCTCCTTTCCTGGCCATCCGTTGTCTCCACCAATTAGGAGAAGAAAATCAGAAGGAATTTTCGCTGGCTCATCAAGCTATCCAGCATTCCTTTCTGGTCGACAATCTTCTCTCTGGCGCCAACACTGTGGAAGAGGCCTTGGAACTCAAACAGCAGATAACAACCGTCCTTGCAAAAGGTCAATTCCTTCTTCAGACCTGGAGCAGCAACCATCCTCATGTCACTGCCTCCTTCCCAACTGAAAGAAGGGATTCCTTTTGTGTCAACTTGGACAAGGACGAGGCCGTCAAGACCATTGGACTCCTGTGGCACCCAGCATCAGACTCCTTCACAGTCAAGATTGCGAGGCCAAGGTCCACCACTGTGACAAAGCGGGAAATGTTGTCCTTCAACGGACTCATTTTTGATCCACTTGGCTGGCTTTCTCCAGTTACCATCACCCCCAAGATCCTTCTCCAAGACCTTTGGAGGGCCAAATTGGATTGGGACGAGCCACCATCACCCGCTTTCGTCCAAACTTGGCAGAAGTACACCAGGGGCTTGCAACTCCTGGATAACTTCAGCATACCCCGGCGCATCACCTTCACTGCGGACGAGTCACCAGCCACTTCGTATGACCTCATCGGCTTCTGCGACGCCTCGGTCAAGGTATATGCTGCGTGCGCATACGTCCGCGCACGGGGACCCAGTGGAACCAAGGTGGAACTTTTGTGTGCAAAGACACAAGTGGCCCCAGTCAAGGGTGAAACCATACCCAGACTGGAACTATGCTCCGCCACTCTGCTTTGCTCACTCCTAAACTCCACAGCGACTGCGCTGATCCCAACTCCAGTGGTCATCTCCAACATCACCGCCTTTACCGACTCAACAGTGGCTTTGGGACAACTACTCTCTTCGGACAAACAAGAAGTCTTTGTCGCCAATAGAGTCAGGAAAATCCGGAATTCTCCACTTCCCATTTGGTGGTACCATGTGCCTGGGGAACTCAACCCAGCCGACGCACCGTCCAGGGGAATTTCCGCTTCCGCTCTGCTCAATTACCCGACTTGGCTTCATGGTCCTGAGTTCCTGATGACAGGGGAACTCCCACCACAGCCCTACACTGAGTCATTGGTGACTTCAGTCACAGCCACCAACACAGACGGAGTCCTCTTTGTCCAAGATTGTGTAGAGCGGCTCATCCAGAACACTTCCTCCTTTGTGAAGATGAAGCGGCTCCTGGGCTATTGGATCCACTTTCGTCACAAGAAGCTCAATCCACCTCAATAGCCCACGTTCAGGCCCACTCACTGCATCAGAACTGAAAGAGTCCACCATCACCCTCGTCAAGACAGCTCAAGCTGGTCCTTTTGAGAAGGAAATCAACGCCTGTCAACACTCCACAACAATCAAGTCACAGGTCAAATTCCTTTTTCCCTTCTTGGATCACAACGGAGTCTTGAGAGTTGGTGGGAGACTTCACTTCGCAGAGCAGGGATGGAAGCAGCGTCACCCCATGCTCCTCCCTCGCAGTCCTTACCGTCCCACCAACAAGGAGCAAAGGAACAAGGCCACTTCACAAGGAGCATCGTCCGTGCAGTCCATTGGGACAATCTCCACGCTGGACCACAACTGCTCCTCAACCTCATCAGGGAACATCTTTGGATCCCACGAGGCCTAGCGCTTTGCAGCGCCATTTGTAGACGGTGCATCGTGTGTCATCGACACAAACCGACTCGACTTGTGCAGCTCATGGGACAACTGCCAGCAGCGCGTGTCACCACCACATCACTTCCTTTCCTTCACGTGGGATTGGACTATGCAGGGCCCTTCGCCACTACACTCACTACTGGTGAGATACCCACTTTTTACTATTCTCTCAGTTTTAGAGATATGTTCACAATTTAATCGTAGTTTCTATTCTTCTCCCCCATTCTTTAAATGGCTCATTTGGCAGCGTATTACTCTATTCCCCAGATCAGCATCAAATCAGTTTCGTCAGTCTTTGATCCTTGCTAAGAGGTCACTTCATTCTACCTTCATTCCTTCAACTACCTTCTCCTACCTTCAATGTAGAAGATGTTTCTATTGATACTTAGTAGTGTTCAAAACGACTCGGAACATAACTAATGTTAAGGTTCCCTCAACTTACCCAAGAGTACTCAGACTCTCTCACAGTTAATATGCCTATTGATTTGGAACTCTTTTAGTAGGTGCATTATAAAAAACGTAGTTTCGTCAGAAACAACAAATTGTCAGTTTCAAATTGTAATTAATACTTAGAAGTTGTTGTTGTGGTGGCGCCTAGGGAAGACGCTCACTCTTATCCCTTACAACAATAAGAGTCAAACCTCTGACCCCAGGTCAACACATAAAGCAATCACGCATAACTAACTAGCTATTTACTGTCTCCTATTAACGACGCCGAAGAAAATTGAAGGCACTAGCCAACACAACATGGAAACGAGTCTAGTAGACCAGCAAAAGGAGAGCATTGAATTAAGAACAGGTAGACACCTCTATTGACCAATTAGTGCTTTCAAAAATGCCACCAAGATTAGAGTTGTATAGAGCTGTTAAATTCTCCAATTCTCTAGTTTAACTTTCCGTTAAATAATGTCGAGTGGGACGACGGCATTGCTGACCTCGTCAGGATCGGAGGTCCAGATTCCGTCACTACAAAACACAACGGAACTTATAATCATAGCCACATCATGCCACTCTCGAAAACACGCTTTCTGCTGAGTAACATCAACGGAGTTTCATTGGGTTCTGGATGTTCGTCTTCAACAGTTTTATCAAGTAACAATAATGGCGGCTTCTCACTTCTGGACATAAGTCATGCTACTGCCTGTCACTGGCACTTAACTCATCTCAAAACAGCCCTAAAGAGGCAAAATGTACTGCTATCCAAAATATGTGGCGTGTGTTCAAAATGGACAATGAAGGAGTACTTCAAGTCTCTCTTGGAAAACCCTTACTTAAAAGGAATCAACAGATTTCTCGTAGAAGTCGTTATGTACGAATGCATTCACGGCAACCAAGTCATCCTGCTCGTGAAGGTTATGAAGTACACCATATACCTGTATTGGGTACTAATGAGAAAAAAACTTATTTGTCTCGAAATCCGTACTGTAGTGGTGAAAATGTACCTGTTGCATCGAAATGTGAACTATTAGTTATTTAACCGATAATTTCAACGAAATATTTGAATTAATAGTTCAAAACCACAATTCGTTCAGTGTTTTTATTATTTTTTTTTAACCAGACCTTGTGATTTCTTTATTTATAAAGCCAAAATGATATTCTTGTTTCTTAGTCGTTCTCAGATCTTGGCTTGGTAAGATTCATTATTTTTACTTCATTTCTTAGCGATTCCTGACTTTATTACTTTGTAGTTGTTAAGAAAGGACCCGCATTCTCCACGCTAAAGAAGCCAAGTGCGCCGCAATTCAGGCAAGGTGGCGTGTATTCAAAAAAGATGAAGAAACGGGGACTAAAAAGTCACTCTCGGAACTCCCTTACCTAAGGCGAATTATTCTTCATATTCTACAAACCGATTAGTTATCCATCATATTCATGCTGCAAAAGTTCTTGCATATGAAGGTTATGAAGTACGGAATATCCCAGTATTGGAAGGAGAAAAGAGGACTTTTTTAACTCGTAATCCACACTCTGTTATTGGTTATGTGCCTTTGTTATCAAAAAACTTTTTTCGCTGAATTATCGGATTCAGATTGGGGTTCCTACGGATCCGACCTAGACTCTTTGGATTAATAAGCTTAAGGGTTAAGTATTTTGTAGTTGATTCATGCACTTGTGTCTAAACCTTTGAGCCAAAAATAAACCCGACAAAACGCATTTGTCTCAACTAATGTAATTTCGAGGTTGTTTCTTTCCTTTTTTTAACCGACCGAGTGCCTCCCTTGGCTGGTCATTAAGAGAGTTCTCTCCGTGGTGCAAACTTTAAACCACAGCAGTATGAGTGAACAATTCTGTTCTTTCAACATTAGTGCCGAAAGCCTTGCCTTTCCCACTACTGCTCCATTGGTCAGTGTCATCAGTCATCAGCAAGGTTTTGTCGTTGTTACTGACGTAAACCGTATCATGGCTCAAAGTTGTGATTTTACGGTATGTTTTAAAGTCATTCTTACATATATTTTTGATTTTGTTCGCTTCCTTTTATAAAACAAAACTTTACATCAGTATGGACCACGTTATGACCTCCATTAACATGTGGACGTCACGAAGCTCAGGGTTTGAAGTGTGTCACGACATTATGAACGCACTTCTGAATGAAAACAGGTGCTCCTGTTTCTTCTCCTTTAATGGGCAAAGTGTCCGATTGGTGTTAGTTTCCAACCGACTTATTACGTCTCCTCGTTTCCTACTGTCAGTTTTGAATTCTGTGAGTTATTATGTCAGCCTTTGTCTTAAGTTTTTAGTGTTCATGATTGTTTCAGTCACGCATCGTGAATACTCTTGCCCAATATTGCGCTATAAGTCATCGGGAAACAACCCTCTACTATGAACGAGGAATCACTGTGGATGTATTTGCAAACCGTCTTCACGATAGCATGAAAGGAAATGAACGTCTCAAAACGAAAGTTCATCGTCTGGAAACTGAGCTTCGTTTAACCCGTGATGACAATGAACCTGTACCAAGGCTGATCGAAAGACCAACGAAAATGTCGTGGTTACGATTGGACATGAGCTGGATACAACGTTTTGTCAAGTGGATTGTTTACAATTATGAAACAAATTTGTATACAATCCGCTGTACAAGGAGAAAGAAAAAGCCAAAAGCTTTCATTTCAATCTTGTTCAAAAAAAGTAAAGAGCCCAGGGAGAACCGAACTCATCTTCCTTTTTTGCCATCTCCAACTACAACTTCCAACGCGTGTGGGATTTGTGTTCTTACAGAATGCGCTAATTCTGCTGTTTGGACGGTAAAGCTGAACAACCAGCATATGTCCTTTTCAGACATTTAAACTTCAGAGAAAACTTTGAAAATCTGAAGTGACAGGTTAAAGCCACGTAAACAATCAATTCAACTGATCAATGCTTTTATCTTTCAACATTGAATTGATAATTCAACTAATTTCAATATTTCGAGTAAATAAACTGTTTTCTTTAACTTATCCCTTGATTAATCAATGGATAAGTTAGAATTGTGACCGAAATGTCAGCTCTGGTTGTAAAGTTTCATTCCCTTGGCCAACCCATGATAAAAACTAATTAATTAAACAGGAATATCATATTTTGACACAAAATTTAGCATATATGTCGCTAATTGCTATTTTAATAATTAACTTAATCAATGAAGCAGGTGCGCGCTACTGCTTCTGACAAAGTGTTCTGTCCTCTCATTCTTGTACAATCTCTATCCAAAGCTTGATACAATCCATTTGTTACTTTCAGTTTTGTACAATCGGCAGTACAAAACGGAGGAAAATGAGAAAGTGTTTTTTGGATTGATATGTTATACAAACGATTGGATGTTTCACAATTGGACAGAATTTGTATACAGACCGGTTTCACAGGGCTGTTAGTTCAATGACAGTGGAAAAACGACCCATTGGAATTTCTTCAATGCAACCGACTGTCTTGCCGGGACTGAATTCCCAAAATCAAGAAACTACAACTTCTACCTTGGATTATCATGTTTCAGCCCATGTTGGACAGAAAACTGACTTTTCTAACGCAACGCTTCTACTGGATGAAGTCGAACAACACGCTTTGGATACTACTAGTAATTCCGTATAAGGAACTCGAGCTTGGTGTGAGTCAGTGTCAATAGTCAAAAGTAGAAACCAATTCATAGTCGAATAATAAATATTACAGTTAGAAGAAAATATTAGTAACTCATGCCGAAATCAGTAATAAAGTGGAGCAGTTAACAATCTGCCGTTTTATCTGGTTCCTCCTTTTTATATGATATGGAAAGTATTATACAAACAATAGGCTCGAAGGACCAAAATATGTCATCTCTTCCGTCCCGAAGAACCAACTGGTTCGGAAAGATGACAGGATCAGCCTCCAAGAAGAGCGAAATGGATCCAATGACCAAAGTCAGCCAATGCTGACCCTCTGCCGACAGCATATGAGGTCATCCTCCGATAGATGACAAACTCACAACTCAGAATGGAACTCCAGACAATGAATGAATGACGCTACTCGGTGTTGACCTCAATCAATCCTTTCATTGATGACTCAAAACCCTAACGACACAACCTCTTCAACTTCCGAGCGCTGGACATCCGGGTCTTAGAGATAAGGTGAACTCCCGTTAGGGAGAACCCCTCTTTTAAAGAAGCTCGTCACTCCCGCGCTACTAGAACTCTACTCAGCTCTGCTCCGACTCTACCCGCTAACTCCTTCCATGACCCAGGAAGAGTACCATGACATCACCATCCCGTTAGGTGACGTCATGTTCGAAAGCACTCTTCCGCGGTCATGAAATCCAATGTGAGATTTCCCGAAAATAGATCTCACAATTACAACCCTTTCAAGTTCTACAAAATTTGCTTTGAAATGTTTAGCTTGCACTGCTAAATTGCTAGGGTTCTATTTGCCAATAGGAATTAAAAGCGCTACAATGTGCTTCGTTTCCGTTCCCTGATAAAAACGTGGAAATGAATTTTTAGCCACATCACGGCCAAAAAATTTGATGCCTTTTTGAATGAATGAGTTGTAGTATGCCAACTTCAGACGCTCATCTGTGAATTGAAGCTGATCGTCTGCCCTCCTGATTGCAGCCTTTACGGAACTGAGACAGTGCTGGAGGGTACCCGGGTATTTCAACATCTACCCATGGGTATCTTGGTATACCCAGATTTTCCGGGTATACCCAATGGGGCTACTGGGTAGCGCCAAATTTAAAAATATATAATTTTAAATGGCTTTAAAGGCTATTTTATGGGCTTAAAATGTCATATTTGAAT
>VNWY01001778.1:0-11534 GCA_009869845.1 Pseudachorutes palmiensis
TCATTCAACTTCCTGTGTTGTGCCTGGGTTGAGTTATCCCCATTCGAAACACACCAGTTATGAAGCTGGATTTGACCCCGGTTACTAAAACAAACAACAGGCCTCGTAGTCCTTAAGTAGAAGTTTTTTAGGAATTAATGTTTTATCACTCCATAATTGTTAGAATAAGCGTCAAGTTCCTCGCGAAGGAGTATTTATTAAACCCTTATACTTTAGATCATTCAGTCTAATTTTGACATCATTCTATTGTGAATTTGTACTTTGACTTGTAATTGACTATAATATCTGATTTCAGTGTCTTTGTTCCGTATTAGTCTTCGTCGTTCGCATTCTTCGCACGATAATATTGAAATCCTCCGAATGATGAAAATCCACCCATAATAAGCAATCCAGCAACCGCGCCATACAGCCCACCTTGAAAGTTAATAACAATTAATCCTGATAAACGTTGAGTTTTAATTGTGGCATAATACCACGAAGTCCGAACAGGGTTCCAGTAATACATCCCGCAACTCCCATGTTTTTCCAGTCTGTAGTCTTGCGATGCTGTTAAACAAAATTCAATCTCCGCGTATTTCCCAATGTATTTCCCATTTCCCAATTCCTTACCTGCTCAACGTTCTTATCAATCAGCTCAAACAGAAGCCCAGCCGTTGCAGTACGCTTGCAGACGCGAAACAGGGATGAACTTCGCTGAATTCCTACTTGAGTGATATTGCGAAGGAAGTTCCATCGCTTCGGGAAGATAGTTTCCGGGAGTGCGTGACGCCGGGAAGAGAAGTATTCTGTTTCTATTCCAATTGCCAACCCACCTACAAGTTACCATAATAAAGTATTATGTCCGAGATTTTTTTTTAATTCAGTCGTGCTTACCAAGTACTCCGATGATAAACTGGTACCAGCAGAGGATGTAGTGAAAGTTGTAGTAGTTTGGCGGGTAATTCCCAACACGATCGCGCAGAAGTCGGAAGGTCCAGATGCTGCAAGGGTTGCCGTATGCGCGCTTCAGGGATGAATTTAGAAGGATACGCACGTGTAGGGGCATCGTATGCATCGGGAACTCATTCGGATCGCCAGAACCATGGGTTAATTCCACTGCTGCCTTTCGTCGACTGGCGAGGCGGCCCAGTTGAGTCCGCCACATCGCTTCCTGCTGCTTGGTCATCGGGACTGGTGGCTTTAGCATTCGAGGAGAAGTCGGGGGAGGTTTTGGGGGCACGATGTCACCACCGTCATCCTTAGGATAGTAGTCTCCAGGTTCAGAGTCTCGTGACTTCCCCATTGTTCTTCAATGAGACGACAGCGGATTCGGGAACGACTGGAATTGACGATAGAAAGAAAATGACTGATCTTAAAAATTGTACAAATCCTGCTGGGGTTGTTTCTGTGGAGAATTTGACTTTTGTTCAACATACGATATTTCGGATGTCATGGAAACTAAAAATGGTTCCCAAGACTTGGAAATAGTTTTTACATAGAAAATCCGTATTATATCTGAACAATTTTCAGATGTGATTAATTCACATCGTCTGAATACACATCAGAATACTCAAGGTAATTTAATTTAGCGCATGTGCTACGCAAGGAATTGTACTTTTTGTATTCAAATTCTACTCCCAATATGTCGAGTTTATTTCATTTCCTGTTTTTGAAATTGGTAATTGATAACTGTCAGGCTATAATTCATGACCTTCGGAATCAAAATAAGCAATTAATTATAATTATAATAATAAAATTATACATGATGAAAGTGTTGGTGAAAGGATGTTTATTCACAATTTACTAATATGCAGCGGAAACAGTAATTGGAGGTTTTTCAATCGTATCTATTTGCCCTTGATCTTGACGCCAGACATGCACCGCGCTCATGAAAAACAATTTGCCATGACTTATAAATAGCTCTACAAAATGAAGTACAGGCCGATTCAGTTTATCTAAATCAGGAGCCATGAAGGTTGGCAATTGTTTGATCGCCTTTCTAACTTTGTTCCTTGTGGAGCATTGTTCGGGAAGGCTTCGGGAATTCGAGGAGAGCTGTAGCCTCTACAAGGCTACTGAGAACTGTCGACCGGATTTGGACCTTGTCTGTCACGATGATGTCTGTCGCTGCAAAGAAATGGCCTACTACGACAAAGAACGTAAAGCTTGTATTGCTCAGATTGGCGAGTCTTGCACGCCAGATTCACAATATTCTTACGGCGGGAGTGGGTACTATCCAACAATCTCACGATGTCCACGCAACGCCGTCTGTGAACAGAAGGACCCTAACAAGACCCCTGACATTCCAGCAACTCTTACTAATTACAACTGGATGTTGACAAATGCAGCATTGCCGAGCAGGTGCCTTTGCAAGCGTGGCTTTTATCCAAGTGACGACAATGAGCAATGTACCGCTGCACTACGAATCAATGACACTTGCTCAGAGGAAGCTGCCAAGAACGGAACGGGCTGTGACGAACTCGCTGGTCTCATTTGCGGTGAATCGGGAAAATGTGTGTGCAACGCTACAGAAAATACCTTGTACGACACAAACGTAATGCGGTGCGTTACAAGACCTGGAGACCCGTGTAGCTCTAACACATTCTGCGAGAAGAATGCCATTTGCTCCATCACGCTCGACCTCTACATCTCAAGATTTCGAAACAGCTACGGGTCAAATGGTGAACCAACTACGAGCTCCCCCCGCAAGAAGGATGACGTCACTAAAAAATCCGGAACATGTACTTGCCTTCCTGGCTACACTTTGAACTCAGAAGGAAATTGTGTCGGAAGTTTTAGCGTTCCCTGCTCAAGCGAAAATCCATGCAACTCGGACAGCTTTTTGTCTTGTATTGACGGCATATGTCAGTGCCAAGCCGGATCCCATCAAGCTTTCTCAAAATCTGATAATTCCTCATGCGTTCTGCTTCCAGGATCATCCTGTCAAAACTCCGGCCCACAGTGTGTCGAGAATTCCGCATGTACGGAAGCTGGCAAATGTCAATGCAATGAGGGCTACTCTGAATCTCCATCCGGCAAATGCTTGTTAACCTATGAAAATGAATGTGTCATGCCTAACACGCAGCCGCAGCAGCGATACGCCAATCCGTATTCCGCACGAGTTGGTTCCTCACAAAGAATCAGATTCAATGACTCATGCAATTTCTATCAAGGCCTTTCATGCGTCAACAACAAATGCGAATGCTTTGACTCCCAGCTGAAATGGGATTCGAAGAAGCGCATGTGCACTGCAGCAACTGGCGAACGATGTGGTTCTGTGACGATGATGAGAACGAACGCATACGACTATCAGCAAGAACCATTCTACCCCATGGGCTACCTTCAGAGAAATTATTACGGCGGAAACTATGCATATGTCAGTTCCTATTTTGTCGCATGCGCAGAAGGCCTTACCTGCACAAAGGAACACAATGGCATTGAGGGATGGCGTCTCTGTGAAAAGCAAGCATAAAGCACTTATTTGAATAGTTGCTTTTTCCTGATTCTGTGATTGAATAATAAATAATAAAAATTGTTTAAAACGTCAACAGGATGAACCTCCAAAATAAACACTCAACTGGACAATCTTTATAATTTTTAAATAAAATTATTGAAATAATAATGATATGACATAAATGAATATTATAAATTCGTGAAAGACACTTTTCCAGTAATTAAGCCAAAGTCTATAAATAATATTAACAAATCCTGAAGTATTGGTTGGGTTTACACACTTTTCACGTGATTGTCGCCATTAAAAGCTGGATTTGATTTCCCATTCAGTTCCACATTCTGACTAGTTTTTTCTGTGCTAGACGTCATCGATATTCTTTCTGGGATGGATTCGTCTTTGTGTTCATCAATGTCAATCTCAAAATATGTGTAAAGTGATGCACCGACAACAGTCATAACAATTCCCAAAATATTGTAAACGCTGACGACATTTTTAAAGACGTAGATGCTAACGGCAATTATGACTGGTCGCTTAGAGATGTTACCAACAGCATACGAAGTTGGAGTAACAAGGAATAGCACGGCGAATGCTACAACATTTTGAATGAAATTCGTAAATCCATCTAGAATTAGGAGTCCAACGATTTTCCAAGACTCCTCAGTAAACTCAATTTCCTGTAAATGACATGTATAAATTAAGTTTTCTACAAAACGTAATTGTAAATAGAGCTTTTTTTCTTAAATACATTTAACTTACATGTTCCAATGCAGAAATATAATCCAATCCATCTGCACTGGCCCAAACGAAAAAAAACAGTAGGGTAGACACCCATCCCAAAAGAGCAGTGAGTTGAAAACTATGGATTTTGGATCTGTCCATCAGCATTTTGTTGAAAATTGTCTGCAAGCTGAAGACAAAAGACACTTATGCATTCAAACATGTTCAACCCTTTTCAAATTAGCTCACCTAGATCCTGAAGTGGCTAACATTCCACAGAGCATTCCGATCCAACTGAAATCAGATTCAGTCACAGTTGTGACACAGACGCCTACAACAATCGGTATCAGCGTCAAGTAGGATCGGAGTGAAAGTCGAGTTCGGAAAATAATCCAGCAGAATAGAGCCGTGAATACGGGCATTGATGCTCTCACTGTAAAGTGAAATTGAATTATAATTGAATAACAAATCGAAATTAATGAAGAATTAACAACTAAAACTTACTGATTTGACTGTAAGACACGGAAATCTTCCATATTGCCAAATGACCTGCTGCCGTGGTGAAAGCTTTGAGCAGCGACAGCGGAATGAGAAAGCGAAAGAAGAAGAATCTGGAGATGCAGTTGAATTTCAAATTGCAGAAGAATAAGAGAGGGACAGAGTATACTGAAATTGACACCAATTGAAGGAACGTCAGGGTCAAAGGTTTCTTGAACAATGTTGATATGTACTTGGCCAGTAGTGCTTTCCCCAGCGACACGACGTACCAAATAACACACAAGAATGCGGTCACGGCCAATTTCCGCCGGGGACTTCCTTTCCCTTCCATCCATTCCAACATCCTCTGCAATTTCAAATTACAAATTAATCCCAATTCCTCCTACTATGGATTTAAGACTGCCGTCTTAGTGACTTATTACCACGTATTTAAATTCGGAAGGCACCACGGTGATTTTGGTTGGAAATCCGTGACCAGAAAATGAATAAGTCTTGTCCTGAAGATATGCTAGACTACTAAATTTGTGATAATTGCTTCTTTGGAAACGTTAATTCTAAGAGCCAAAGTATAGATTAGATTAAATGAAGTAGTTTAGTGAAACTGCAGCTGTTTCTTCTCTGCATTTTATCGATATAGGCACTAATTTGGACTCTCTCTATGCACACCAGGGTACACAGCACCACCATACCAGAGGGATGAATAATACATGACTAAATTAACTATCAACAAATACTTTTAACTAGCTTCGGTTTAACAATGAATGGGTTCTACAAATTGCAGGCTTCAGCGGAAATGCCATAGGCCTAAATCGGAAGTTACCTATAATAGATGGTTTCTAATTATACTGGCAGAAATATATATAAAATGTTATTTCTTGTGATAATTGGGGTTTAGATAGGCTAATTGGGATATAAATTATAGGCGATGAATAATTATTTTAACTGATGTTATTTAGAAGAATGAAAGCACGGACGCCATTCCCAAGTTTCCAAATATGGAGGAATTCCCGTCGCTCGTGACTTCTGCGTCACTTCCTGCACTCAAAAATGGCGTTCATCAAAGGTTAATTTTAACTCTTTGAAAAGCGTATACGAACAATTATGTCTCTATAAACTTTCCAATGTCGGAATAATTATAATAAAAATAAAGCCCTCCCTGTGTTTGTGTGTTTAATAAATGTCATCTACCCTAATGAATAGATCCAATTTTTCTAAAAGAGTGATTACTGCGTGTATTTACAAAAATGTACACCTAGTTCCAAGTTTAATTAATGAAATTGATAGTGTCAAAAGGAAGTTTGCCCTCCACATGAAAGGAAAAGTGGCAAGGAGTAATTATTATTTTATTTTAATGAGTTAAATCCACGGTTATAAAATCCAGAACGCAAGGTGTAGAGTTAATAATATACATTTCAAAGTCAAATTGTGCAACAGACTAGCGATAAGTGACAATGTTACATTTGTCTAAAATTGTGGCAGCGCCTTTCGTCGTAGGGATTCTGCTTTTCGTAACTTTCCAGGTGACATATTGGAATAAGTTGTTTGAATTTTCAGCATGGTTAAATATGTTTTTTAATTCTAGGGAACGGAAGCCCAAGAGGAAGTTCAATGCCTTGGTAAACAATTTTTGGGAATTACTTTAGTACTCTTCTGCCAAATGGATTAACATAATGTTTACAATTCATTGCAGGTCAGGATTTGAACATGACCCAATCACAAAAGACCGTTATCGCCGACTGCCTTCGTGAAGTTAAGATTTTATCAGTTTGGAAAATCCCAATGGAGAAAATCTCCTGCTTTGGGATCTGTATTTTGGAGAAGAAGGGTTTACTTAATGATAAAGGAGGTTAATCTGAAAACTATTTTTGTGTACTGAGCTGAGAGTGAACGCAGTGACCGTGTAATTCCAGGGTTGGATCACGACAGGATTCTAAAATACATCATGGATGTGATGAAACCAGACTCTGTTAAGAAGCCAATTGTTGATGGGGTCGAGAAATGCATGAAAGATCATGGTTAGAAAACTGAAACATTTTTCCTTATAGACCTTAACTTGCATGTTTTGAACTTGCATAGGTACGGCTGTACGTCAACCCAACGATCCAAATTGCTTGGCGTTTATGGAGGTGAAATCCATCCTTTGTTTAAAATTTCTGTTTTATGCTAAAGTTATTTGACGTTTAGGTCGGCCAATGCGTTCATGAGATCTTTCTCGCGGTAAGTTGACCCAGTCAAGTTGTCGTACTTGTGGTTTAACCTTTTTTTGCTTATAAATAGCAATGCGTTGAAGGCTAACTCAAGCATTGAAGAATTGGAATTGGACTTGAGTTCCTCCAGAAGCATTTTTATTGGGAATTACTCGGCGGATGTGACAAAAATTATTGCTTTACAATTAATAAAAATTGCGTAACTTAAATGAACAACTTTGTAATCAGAAGGGTGATGATTTGGAATAGCGATGATGGTGTTGGTGACGATATTCCAAAAGACTTGACTGAAGTTTGAATCTAGAGGGACTGTTGTGTTTTAGGAATTGCTTATTCATAATTTTTATTTAACTTTACATTTTTAATTCTGCCGGAACATCCATAGTAGTCGTTAATGGCTTCAATATCCAAAGGACTTAACTTTGTCTTCTCCGTCCATGGCTGAAGTTCACTTCCATTCTTAGCCAATAGTGTTGGTTTGCCATTGATGGAAAATAGATAAGAACCGTAGTGCATGATGCTGTCAATGTCGTACGTACTATTCATGAAGTGAGCGTCCGCATCCAATTTCTTGAAAGACCAGTCCAGCCAATCTGAAATCAGGGTCAGAAAAATAGAGCAGTTCCTTCCGGGAAGCATCTTTGCCTTACCGGGATCAACATTTTCCTCGAACACTGTCACGTGTTCATCTCGATCGAAGCGTTGATGTTCATGATAGAATCCCAACATTTGCATCGCCGCGTGCAAGTAGAAACCGAATACTCCACAATCCTTGATGCTGATCAGAACCTTTTGCTGACCACCTTGGCGTCCTACAGGTTCTCTGCATATTTCGTTTTTCTCAATCAAAACGTAGTCCACCTCGTCCGTCCTTGGAATGTATCTGACGCAAGATATGTCTTCTATGTACTTCATAGCTCGCCGAAATTCATCATGAATTGATGCTGTCGAGGAAAAGCCAAGAAGAAATTGTGACAAGAATGTACATGGTCCGCCGCTGCTATTTTATAATACCGAGGGCTTCATCAAAGGAATAGAAGACGGTCGCGTCTGGCCAGCGGCGTTTTTCCCAGTCTGCCGCTGGGGTACCGCGCTTCGCTCGATGTCCATGTCCAATAATAGCTTCCGCTTTCACTAAAACGAAACGATTGAAAAATTCTTGAGAACAAGATTGTGAATGTGAAATGAGTGTAGAAATACCTGCTTCGTTGGGATCCTGCTGCTGAAATGGAATACCTATAATAGGCTCCAGCAGAAGGAAGAAAAGTAGTAGACTTCGCTCGACTTTCATATTTCTAGCTGTACGAAATGCCTACCACTTGGATTGCTTTAAACAATTGCTTGCTTTGCTTTCAACAGTTGATTGAAATCGTGAACGCCCTATTTAACCGAATTGTGAGCGATAAGAACCCACTTGTATTTGTAAAAGTTGCCATAAAATGATGTCACCACAATGCTCACAAATCAACTGAACAAAGAAAGAGATTTGAGCATATCATTATCACTATGCGATGACTGCATTAGAAGAAATTATCAAAGGAAACGTGTTTTCTGATTAAAAGAGAGTCCGATTTGTTATCAAGTATAACTCGTTAATTCTGGGTGAAGATTGACTGTGTTAACTACATAGCGGAACAATTCTGAGGACTCCTAAGTTCATCAACAATTTTAATAATGTGGAATGTTCAAAGATTAACTGAAAATGATTAAGAGAATAGCATAAACGGTTTTATTAGAATGCAAAGGATAATTCAAATTCGACTAATGGCTGGTCAGCTACACAACATGATAGTTATCAAGAAGGAAGTTTATTCAATTGTAATAGTGCACGCTGATTCTCGAACTTGTTCGACATTTTCGTTCACCCTAGCCAGTAGCAACGGTATACTTTATGCTCCTCAGGACTAAGCTAGAAACTGAACAATTAAGTTATCGAAAACTCAGAAAGCCTTTGACTTGGAAAATTATTCTTATGTATATGTATGTTGGAAACTTATTATTGGAAAAGTATGTACAACCTTGTCTTTTTAAATCGCAACTTTAACTGGTCTCAAACACGTGTACGAGGCGATTGTCTTCTTGCTCAGCCGCTTCAATATGATACGTAATTCCTTCCCATCAGTCTTTTCGGTTTTGCTTTTCACATGGTTGTCATTGACCTGGTGATCCTCGACCACTGGAATCTTCTTCGTGAAAGGGCAGGAGCTCCGCGTCTTTCGGCCACCGTTGCACGTTGGGTTCACGATCTCCTTCGAAGCAGTGTTTGCAGTTTTAGACGGTACAATTCTGTCACCTCGACGAAAACCATTAGTGGAATCGTTCACCTTGGCAACAGTAGTCGGTTTCTTCCTGAAATTGAAAAGAAGAGGAATAACCAGATTAATACATGCATGCTGGTCATTTTGGCTGACACATCATCCCACAAGTTATACAAAGAATAATAATCAAATCCCAACAAGACTTATGAGCTTAATTAGTCAGAGCTGAAGCAGCGTTTAGTCAAATCCACCCGTGGGTACGATATCTTCAATAATACCCTTTATCTGTAATTTTTCTACACCTTCCATGAGTCAACTTATTGTAACCTAGATCCGACGGGCCAATGAGTTCATCTTCTATACGGCACAATGGCGCTCCATACACACTCACTGACAAAGTTGACCTCACTTCCTACCGCCATTCCTAGTTAAGCGATTAAAGGTCTATAACAGCTCAATGGAAAGCCCTTTATATTAGATATTTATATATTAAACTACAATCTCCCATCAAATTCCCCTATACAGTCGAAGAGATGACGCTATAGATAGACACGATGAATTTCTGAGCCATCTACCGGATTTGAGTTTCGTTCAAATTTTCCATGGGTTTTTCCATGCCATGCTAAATTCCATGTTAATTAAAATTTTTAATTAACAGCAAAACTTACGCGCAGTGAATGAAATCTAATGCGCCTGAATTCTTTGCTCCATAATATTCAAAGTGTTCCTAAAAGTGTGAATTAATGGCACAGTTATTCACATTTTTGTATCGTGTGGGCCCATTACATTACCTGCCACGCCCTACCAGCTATAATTTGTTCTACTTTTCATGAGGAATGCAGTCATGCATTCAATTTTGGCCTAAAACAATGTCCAAACATGTCCCATCCAAAAAACGATGGTTGTGTCTATCTTTAGACACGAAAACTCTATGTNCAATGATGACGTAGTATGCCCTTATATGGGCAGTGCGTGGTCATTTTTAGCCATCATGACCAAACTTAGAGCCAACAGCTGTTGTGGCTTTATTTAGCGTCATCTCTTCGACTGCTATAAGAGTTTAATTCTGGGGATTTTGATGTAAATAGTCTATGAATCTGAAAAGTTTTAGTTTTCTGAAATTAACCAAATTAGAAGACTCAATTTAACTTTTTATTTCTAGTTGCTATTTACGGTAATTATGTTACAGTAGGGCAGTACAGACACACCATGTATGCACAACCCGATGTACTAATAAGGCGGGTTTTAAACTCAACAAACACCCTGACCTCTTGTTAACCTTTGATTTCGACCGAATTTGTTGGAATTAGTTTTCCTCTAACATTTGCCATTGTCCATGCCAAATTCCATAACAATAGGATCCGATATCCCTGTATGATATTCTTATATGCCCTATGACCTCTCGCTTTCCACTGGATATCTGCCTGTATTGGAAACGACTTTAACATAGAATTGTGAAACACCATAATGCCACTTAATTGGACGTCTGATTAATTATTACTACCGCATGGCATATCTTCCAATTGCGTCTCGGACTACTATTTTACAACCTTCGAGACCCGGCTATTAATGGAGACCTGCTGCTAATGATTTTTCCCAAATTCGTAAAGGAAATGTGCAAAAATCATTGCAAATTCCAACTAAATACTCACTTAAATGAACTTCAAAGTTCATATGAGTTTGAAACCTTGTTTTGTGCTTTATGGAGAGTTGTAAAGAATAAATTTATTATTTAGCCACTTTCATTTAAGATTTGTGGTATTGATACGTCATGTTTAAAAATGGGCATGCGCTATCGTTAACCCCCGGCTGCTAATAGAGACCAGCTGTTATTGCTATCCTGGACTTGCAAGACCCGGCTGCTATTAAAGACCGGCTATTAATGGGGACCGGTTGTAATTGGAAGATATACGGTAATTTCTCCGGTCCTCGAGATGTCTAGTCTATGCCAATGCCCACTATTATTAGTTTCTGCAAGTACACGTTGACAATCCAGCATCAACCCAAGTAATCGTAGTTATGCATATTAACATGAATATATGATTTATAAAAGTGCTTACAATTTTCTTGTGGTACTTTTCCCTTTGGACGTAGAATTCCTCTTCCTGGATGTCTTTGTCCTCTTTGTAGCGGTACGTGGTGACTCCAGTTTATTGTTTGAGCGGAGCTGCATGTTGCTAATTGTTCCTGGACAAATGTTGACTCGAGACAGAACAAATAATTGTTTTCCAAACTCCCGATCAGCTGATGCGTTGAGATTTGTGAAAGAAGAAGAGTGCCAGCAACGAGTGTTCGTTCAACCACCTGAACAAGCCAAGTGAAGGGAAGGATCCAAAGACCTCCTCACCCATCCCCTTCCAAAGCACAGCATAGCAGCTCCCCTACTCTGCCCTACAACATGCATTGGGGGGGGGGGGGGGG
>VNWY01001779.1:0-11525 GCA_009869845.1 Pseudachorutes palmiensis
CTCCTTTCATGCTTTGATTGACTGGTGTAAGTGTCCCCGGACGGACAGACAGACAGACATATCCGTTGCATAAACCCCGGCAGCTGCGCTGTACGTGGTTAATAATTGGCTTTTTGAATACTGCTACGACCTTCCTCGCGTGTAACTGACCGTGTAATTTATTCCAGCAATTCGGAAATATGTTTCCAGTTTGAGCACATAAGGCGAGGCGCTGGGGGCTGTAATTCCTGGTGGAACTGTATGCAGGACGATCGTGTAGTCAGAAGACGCTGCTCCTTCGGCCATTTTAAAATAACCAAAATGGAATCCTCCTGTTGAACAATAAACTGAATTGGATTTTTTTATCCCAGTTTTTATTTAGACCGAATTTGGATGGATTGAGCGCATATCTAATCATTGGTACTCTACCATGAATCGTATCTTCGTATCAGCCAATGAAACCCAAGAGAGGCATTCACGCAGATTAATTGGAATGTGGATTACACGCAATTCATTTCGAGTAATTCAAAACATAAGGAATTCCTAAGTACCGCATGCAGGTGTGGATGAGAGCTTCCTACATGGAACATTTTCCAATTAATCTCGAGACTATAATTGGTGGGTGTGTTACACAAGTCAGAGTTCCAGGGCACGGGGCATTCCCGTGTTCAGAGACAATGGGAATTCCAGCGAGTCTCGTGTGACCCATAATATGTCCCCAATGTCACAGTCCATTCCCTTGCATCATCGGGTCCCTTTTGTTAGCCTGCGCGTGGCTCCGTGCGTTGCACCATGGGAATTATTTCGTTTTCAATGTCATGTACTTTATAATAATCCCAATCATGAGACATCTTAATTAGTGACAATAAACCCTTGCATAACCTTTCCATATCCATTAAAAAACGCCTGTCTCACTTCCTGCTTTCTAATCTCGCTTTGCCCTGAACAAATGTCAAATGTCAGCGAACCCCTTTGCTTTTGAGCCCACGAGGATTGGGCCTGAGAGTAAGACTTGGACTTTGCCATTGGTCCCCTGTTGCTGAGCGGATGGTTTCTGATTGACAAGAAGGGCTAGTGAATGCAGTTAAGTAAATGACCTTGATGACCTCCATTGGATGAAAGTTGAAGGTCCTTGCATCTTTCCCAAGCGACCTCTTATCTCGAAGCCATTCCCTTGACCTCGAACTTGAGCATTTACCAAATACACTTGACTGCATGCTTCTGTCTGCTCTGCGAGTGGATAAATATGAACCCAAATCATCTCAAGAGCTCAAGAGCTAACCCACGCCATGACCCAATGATGAACATTATTCAATTGACCTTAGCAGCCAAAGTCCAAAGGACAAAGTCCTCATTGCATTGCCTGATTCGCATGATTCCGATTAGTTTTAAAAAAGAAAAGGAGCTCATAAGGACATTGTTCCCAATTAAAAGATGCTAATGCTCTAATGAGGAAGTGAAGCTCAACAATTGGGTCAACTGGCCTTTCACTTTGGAGCAATTCCTGGAATTCCAGAACCCGGATGAGAAGGGAATTCCAGCTAACATTTTATTCCAAGTAAAGACCTATTTCCTCCTCTAATCCTAGGAAGTGAAAGGCAGTCAACAATTAAAAAGAACCGATTACTAACCTCTGTATCTTTGGAATGAGGAGATAAATGTGCTCTTTTTTAGGCTAAAAATTGTTAAAATTGACGCGATTGATTGTTGTTAGCCACTTGCGTCGTCTATGGTGAGCATAGCTTAAGCTACGCAACGACGCAAGAATGCCTGTGGCCTCATCCCATATTGTTATGGCCTCATCCCATTGTTGTGGTGGCGTAATCTAACATCCCATGCGGCATTCCCACGACACCACAAGTTCATGTCTTATCTCTTTATGCTCTCTCAGCCAGTAGTAATCGAATCTGTGGGAAAGAGTACGCTAAAGTGCTAATCGTCTGGTGCTTTCTAATTGACATTGCACTACTCGTTGCGTCATTCATTGATCAATCACTCTCATGACTCAATAGCCATTTGCCAACTCAAGAGTGAGTCAGTGACAGACGTGTCCTTTGACAAGGTCCTCCTGATCACCTTTATGAGTTGACATGCTATGACATTTCACTCGTCTACTCTATTCCTTCCTTGTTTTGGTGTGGACGTCACTTTGTTTACGCTTTTCACCTGCTTGCATCCTCTCATTGGCCCAGCAAGCTCGCACCACCACAACCAGCCAATGAAGAGAGAGAGAGCGTCGTAGCCGGATTGTATGGTACGAGGGAGGACTGGAGAGGAAGTGTGACCTGTTTGTTGTCCTGCTGACCTGAGATTGAGAGATATATGTTTGTATGACCTGTGTGGGATGTCATGGTTGACCTTGTAAATGTCTTATTGTCCTATTATTTTAAAGTGGGTGGTTGAGTGAAGTCTACGACAGGAGTGACAGAGTGCCTCGTGGCCCCTGTTTCTTTGGATCGGTGGATTGTTGGTCTCTGCCATTTGGTTGGGAGAAGCTGACAAGAGTAGTTGGCCAGTTGAGTGTCCAGTTGAGTGTCCAGTTGAGTGTCCAGTGAACAGTCCAGTGACCTCGCCACTTCCCCTTGTCATCCTCATCTAGTGAACCATGATCTCCACTGCCATACATTCACATGAGTCAATTGTACCCGTGTCACCGCCACAGCAGAAGCCATACCCAGAAGAATCATGTGCTCCAGGAGTCACCACATTCGCAAATCTGGCTCTCACCAGCCCTGTAAGTAGACCATCAAACAGGGTATCCACAACAGTTTCCACGCCGTGGAATTGTAGCCAAAAATCTAAAAATAGGAGACCTTTTGATTAATATTGCAAAACAAGGAACAGGGCTTTTAGAACGGGATAGACTACTCACACGCAACTACGTGTCTCTTACTGATACTCTGACTTTAGTCTATTCCCTACAAGGAACAAGGAATAGGAGTCAGCCATTTCTAATTAACTAACGTTGTTCCGTCACTTTGGATACCAGGGTAATCATCAGCCACAACAACGTAGTAAGACGTAGTATACGTAGTACGAGTATAGTAGAGGGTGAAACTACTTTATTTTATTGATTACCAAAGAGGACATTCCCCTCCTTTCTCTTTGCAAAACACACAACCACACTGACAGTCTTGTCCTTCTTTTTACAGAGTTTGAATCGATCAAGTGAGCCGTTTAAGCATCTGATTGATTCCCGTATGCTCCGTGCTTCATCAACTACTGATAAGTATGAAGAGGCCGAAGAAGATCCAAGTCTCGCTTGGGCTAGGAGCGGAATGGTCTTTGAAAACGGTATGGAATATTAATCTAAATATTGTCTAATTTTGGCTGGAAATTATTCATGTTTGACATTTGTTTTAGGGCCCGATCAAATTCTCCCGACGACTGCTGTGCGGACATGGCATTCCAACGGTGCCGTAAGGATTAAAAAGGAGGAAGGTCGGGAACTAGCAAATCTCACGCCAATGTCTGTTCCATCATTATTGAAAAGGTGTGCACAGCGTGGGCCAGACAAGCTTGCAATGATGATCAAAAGGGACAACGAGTGGCAAAAGTGGACGTTCAAGTAAGTATTTATTCTGAAAACTAACTAGGAATAGGGAGTATACTATATGTAGTTCTGAGAGTGTGACGTGACTCTCGGCTGGAGAGTCGTATTGAGTCATATTGATTACTTCCGTTTCCGCCGTATTAGTATCTAATTTGTTTCCTTTCCTAGGGATTATTTGAGGGACGTTCGTGACTGTGCAAAGGGATTCATTGCCCTTGGTCTGGAGCAGTATCACTCTGTCTGTATCCTTGGATTCAATTCTCCAGAATGGTTTATCAGTAATTTTGCCGCCATTCATGCCGGGTGAGTTATTATTGGGAAAGTTCTCACGCTTATCACCTGTTATTCATGACTCATAATGACACGTTTGTTTATTTTTTATCTAGTGGTACTGCCGCTGGGATTTACACAACGAATTCTCCGGAGGCCTGTGCCTACTGTGCCCAAGACAGCGAAGCAAACATTTTTGTCGTTGAAGATGCAGCACAACTGGGCAAGGTCCTTCAGATTCGCGATCAACTTCCTCATCTCAAGGCCATCATTCAGTACAGTGGAGAGCCCACTACTGAGGGTGTGTATAGCTGGGCTCAACTTATGCTCCTAGGCAGCCAACAGTCGGATGACATTCTCAAAGAACGTCTCAAACGAATTGCAGTAAATCAGTGCTGTAGTTTGATCTACACATCAGGAACTACTGGGAATCCGAAGGGTGTTATGCTTACGCATGACTGTCTCACCTGGATGGCCCATGTCAATGAACGTTGGGGTGGATTTCGTGAGGCTACTGACACGTTCCAGGAAGTCGTCATTAGTTTCCTCCCACTGAGCCACGTTGCTGCACAAATGGCGGACTTGTACTGTCCCCTCACTGTCTGTGGACTCATTTGCTTTGCGGACAAGGATGCTCTTAAGGGTACCCTAGTGGACAACATGAAGGAAATCCTTCCCACCAAGTTCTTAGCAGTTCCTCGTGTCTGGGAAAAAATGTACGAGAAAATTACAGAAATTGGACGAAGGACAACCGGAGTCAAAAAGATGATTGCTACTTGGGCTAAAAACAAAGGCATGGAACACAACATGAAAAAAATGAATGGGTAACTAGAATAATACTTTTGATCACTCTGCCACATCCTAACTCATTTTTATATTTTATTTTCATTCCAGTGCAGAGAATTATGAGACTCTAGGTTTTCGCATTGCGAATAAATTAGTACTTTCTAAGATTCGGGCAGCCCTGGGATTGGCTCGTTGTGATTTGTGTTTATCTGGTGCTGCCCCGATATCTCCAGATATACTCAAATTCTTTATGTCTCTCAATGTGGTTGTGACTGAGGTAATTCGCTACTACTTTACGCTCCGGTTAATCTCCGGATTTATTTCCCCGAAAGGGACTGGTGATTAATGAGTATCATTATTTTTGTAGGCTTATGGGATGAGTGAGTGTAGCGGCCCTCACTGCATGGCCACCGGTGACTCCTTCCGATTAGGAAGTGTAGGAAAGACGATGGTTGGCTGCTCGACAAAGATTGTTAATCCTGACGGAGATGGAAACGGAGAAATTGTTATGGGAGGGAGACATGTGACCATGGGCTACCTCCACCAGAAAGATCAAACGGAAGAAGCACTGGATGAGGAAGGGTGGATGCATACAGGAGACGTTGGAAGGCTCGACGAAGACGGCTTCCTCTTTATCACAGGAAGACTCAAGGAAATCCTCATTACAGCTGGTGGAGAAAACGTCGCCCCAGTTCCTATTGAAGACCGCATCAAAAGCGAAATTCCAATAGTCAGCCATGCAGTCGTTCTTGGGGACAAACTCAAGTTCCTCTCTGTTCTTCTTACACTCAAGGTAAACCCCATTTCCTTCCTGCTACTATCCAGTATACTTACTTCCCGTATAATTATATTATTATTCTATTCCTTTCCATAGACGGAAGTTGATGTAGACACACAAGAGCCAACGGACAAATTGACACATCGTTGCAAAGAATGGATTGAGGCTCAGGGCGCATGCTCAGTCAACACCGTCCAAGATGTCATACAAGAAGTTGAAGTAAAGGGAAACAAAAAAGTAAGTGGCTCTCCTCCTTGAGAATTCTTGGAAGATCTCTTCCAATTCGTGGATTGTTGAGCAGATGTGTTTTCTCATTTGTCGGCATGGTGGAGGAACCGGTTCTGACATGAGGAGGCCAGCGGTTTCTGCTTTGGCATCCACACATTTTACAAGAACCGCTTCCTCTCCCTCTAGCGGCACCGTGTCTAAGCCTTGTCTTTTGTTTTTCCACAGTTGATGGCTGCCATTGACGATGGAATGAATCGAGTCAATCACCGTGCCGTTTCAAAAGCAGCTCGGATTCAGAAATGGGTGATTCTCCCAGTAGACTTTTCCATTCCAGGCGGGGAAATTGGTAAGTGGGCCTTCATTAAGCGATTAGTGTAGCTGCTGGCTATTGGTTGTTGAGATTGCAAGGGAATTTCCGTTCTGTCCATGGATGACCCAATACTTTTGACTTGTGTACTTGGGGTGGGTTGGGTGGAAGGAAACTCTCCTGTTTTTAATTTAGTTCCAAGTCCTTGTACCTCATTTGTAATTCAGGGGAGCAATGCTGGATTATCTTTACTTTCCTGAGCTTTCACTCAAGGACTGAGGCAGGATCCCTTTTAGTAAGGAAGGACTTGGATGATGATGGAGAGGAAAGGAGGAATGATGAGCAGCTTTCACTGCTCAGGAACTGAGAGTCATCTGACCAGAATAAAAATAACGTCCTCCTCCTCTGGCTCCACTCGCCCGAATTCCAGGAGTCACAAACTTAACTCGGGAGAGCAAGAATGGGTGGATGATTGCGAGGAATTCATTTAATTGTCAATGCCTTCGGAAGACTGGCCTTTGTTTTCCTTTTTCTTCTTTCTCCGAGATAGGGTCCCTTTGATTATTTGAGCATTTTAGGTTGGGGTGGGTGAAAGTGAGTGGTTGGAGAGTTGACCGATGACATTGTGACTGAGCACTGAAGTTTTATTACAAATCCCTTGGGACTGAGAGAGCAAACACGAGAGAATGTTGAGGAAGACTTTGAATTAAAGTGAGACACAGGACGCTCCACTTGGCTCCACCAACACACTTTCACTTCCCTCCCCCAGAAAGAAAAAAGAAAGCGGAGGAGAAAGAGGAAAAATGTTTTACTTCCCTTTTCCTTTTGTTTGTCAAAATCCTCGAGATCATCCTCTGCTTTTTGCTTTTGGGTTTGTGGACCACTATGTGGACCCACCAACCAAGTCCCACCCTGCTGGCCCCCTTTCTTCACTTAACTTTGACTTCCACATGGCCTCCGGCCAGTTGAACTTTTACCAAAAAGTTAAAACTAATTAAAGGCTTTTTCCTCTTCCTCAACTTTCCTATTTGTCTTATATCCTCTCCGTCTCAAATTATTAGAGCAAACGACAAGGAATCGAAAGGGAGGTTGGATTGGACGGAAGGGAAAAGTCCCTTCTGGCAGAGCACACACTTTTACTTTAACTTCTGGCTGGACAGAGTTGGTTTTTAATTGTTGATCTTTGATTGGTTTTCCAGGCCCTACTTTGAAGCTGAAGCGGAAAGTAGTTTACACTAAGTACAGCGACGTGATTGGGAAGATTTACAATGAAGTCTGAGAAGGAAGCTGAGGTTTGCAGTGGCAGTGTGGAGGAGTAGCTCGACATTTTTTAGCTTAACTCTCCCTCCCTGTCCCCGGATTCTCATCATCTAAACAAGAAACGAAAAAGAAAAAAGGAGGGAAAAAGGGACATTACAAAAAATGACTCCAATTTATTATTTATTCCTAGAGTGAAAGAAGGAAAGGAAAAAACAATTTCTAAAACAAACAAATAAACCCACTATTGGTTTCCATTATTCACATTTTCCCCTTATATGACTTTCCCCCATTGTCTCCAACTTTTCATTTTAAAAGAACGATTCCCTTTTGATGAGTGGCTTCTTATAAGAAACCACAAAAGTAGAACCAACCCATTGTTCATTCTAAATGCTTCAGTTCTCAATCCACCACACTTTACTTCACTTCCAATCAGGAATGGCCAAAAAACAACAAAGGAATCCTAAAAGGCCCTGTTCACTCCCGACTCCGGAAGTAAAAATAAGAAATGATAGAGATGGACAGGAGGATAAGAAGGACCAAAATGGACAGGGCAATCAAGAAAGAAATGAAGAACAAGGGGTTCGTCGGACTCCCGAATACAACAGGGGGCTCTGCTCCAAGCGTCTTTTCTGGGACAAGGGTCTTGGGAATTTCCAAAACTCGGGGTTCACGTCGTGACTCCTTGAGGCTCTTGCACTCCCCACCACCCCGTCGAATGGACCCAACTTGAACCATGACTGCATCCCCAAATCCACTCGACCCATTAGCAGATCGACTCAAACACCAGGACTGGCCGTCGAACTCAACCCCACTGAAAATCGTCCAATTGGAATCCCCTCCAATCCTGAAGCTAAACTGGAAACTCTGTGTTTTGGGAAGACGGAGTTCGTTGCTATCTGTCCAGAGAACACCGCCCACTTCCAGAAAATCAGAACTTGACTCTTCCAGGTCGTTGGTTGAATTCCCTATGAGAAAAAGCGAGTGTAAATCTTTATAAAATCAGGATCATGTTCTTCGACTTGCTTTTGATTTCCCCCGTGGGGAGGAGTTGTTGAGGCGAGTGAAGACAGCCCCTTCTAAGGGAGCCTACAGCCAAGTCCGTATCTTTGTTGTACACTGCAAGTGCACTATTGTCAACATTGGCATAAGATCCAGATCTATCCTGTCTATATGCGCTCAGGAGACAGGAAGAAGAGCCCTTGAAGTTACTCTGAGAAAAGACGGTCCAGTTTTGGCTTCCAGTGAAACCAAAGGAACGGCTTGTGATTGGTTCTGAGCCCAGCGCCCTCAGTTCCTTCCCGTCAAAGTAGAGTTCCTGGAGAGTGAAGAATGAGCCCAAATAGAAGCTGATCCCGGGCTGGGAGAGGTTTGGATTCCCCACGTGACGAAGTGACTTGTAGTCGAGATGCGGAGTGGTGCTGTCGTTGGGGAGGTCATTGGTGCATGCACGGTCATGAGGAGCTCCGCTTGTGTATAAAATGGAGGCCACATTGTGGAAATCCTCTCCATGGAAAATGGCCCATCTGGAACAGCATCCAAATCAAATAGGAAATGAGTTGAGGATTGTGTCTCTGACTCTCCTTCTCATCCTTTCTTACAGGCCTGATAGGACACAAATTGAATGTATGTTCCCAGAGGAAGCAATTTGTGACACTTCCTTCAAGTTTGCAAAGTTCCCCGTGAGATACTCGGATTTCGGCAGCAGGGCACTCCCATTGTGTCCAAGTCTCCGTTGGATTGTCACTCGTTGAAAGCTAGACCCTTCCTCGTCAGTCTCACCTCCAACACTCAGGAAACCAAGGACGAGGAAACAGGCAAGGAATAGAGTCGGATGAACACGTGTCATCGCTTCATCACACCAACAACTGCTGGAATCCTATGGCACTCGAGCACTTGAGGAGACCGAATGAAATGACCAAATGAAATGACCAATTGAAACGACCAAACTTTAATGACGAGGGCTCAGAAGCAGACTATTCGGAAAGGAATGTGTGAAGGTGAGTGAAGCTGGTGGAGGACCACGAGGAAGAAAGCCTGAAGCATCTTCGCATCTTCATTGTTGTGTTGCGTCACCTCACAGAAGTCCAAGGTCACATTGGCTTCATCTTGTGGATTTGGAGGAAGAGCCAGGGCGTCGTCCTTGAGGGGCAGCTTTGGAATTAATCGACTCATTACTAATTGACTGGGTGTCCATGTGCGGATGATGGATGAGGAAGGGCTGAATAAATAAAGGCCTCTCCCTGATTTGGGGGATGATGGAGAAATTCGGCCATTCTTCCCATCATAGTGGAAACTCAAGAGAGCGAAAAGTTTGTTTTCACTTTTCTTCTTTCTCTTTCCTTTAGAAAGTCCAGCAAGTCCGTTGTTTGTCCATGGAGGCACTTTGGCTCCGGTCAATAGCCTCCCTAACTAACTCTCTGGAAGACCCCACCAGCCTGGCTCCACCACCCCTCCTTCCACGGCCACGTCAGGTGGTGACCCTTCATGTGTGCGTCTCTTTGAGTCATCTCGTCCATTTTCCTCCCGCATGACAACCTCCCCCGTCACCCCCACTGGAATCTCAGCCATGAGAAAGTCTCCTTCCACGTGGATGAGCAACGGAGACTCTTTCAGCTCAAGGAGGAGCGGATGTTTTGTCAACAAGGAAATCCCTCTGACCCCATGACCAACCAATCCCCCGTCAAGCACCGGATTTATGGCCACAAAACTTAAATTAAAAGCAACTCATGTGAAAATTCTGCCGAGTCAAGATTGGACTTAGGGAAAGGGGTTTTGTATGGGAAAGCTGGAAATGCTTCGGACTCTGTGTCATCCCCACTTGAGTCTCTTGTGTGGATGTGACACCCTCTTTAAAGGCCACTGACCTCCTCTTATTTTCACCTTGAGTCACAGCATTCATTTAAAGGAGTTGATGGACTCTCCGCTCCTCAGCCTCTGACTCTGATTAAAAGGGTACATTTAACACTGCATTCTTCTACCATGGACGCCATGGTTGGGAGTGGGTGCTGTTTGAACATTCCCTCCATTTCGGGTTGACTGAACTGATCACCTCCATAGAGGATGGAGGCAGTTGGGATTTGGGCGTAAGCACCCTTCGTCCCTCAGTGTCCCCAATCTCCCTCGTGGCTCTTGATTCATTCCTCCATGACGAAGGGCCTTAAGCCCCTCTCCAGGGAGGAAGATGAAGTCACAAGGCCCCATTCATCTCCAGTAGATGCAAAGGCACCAGAGCGTGTAATAACAGCACCATCTCTAACCCTATCAATGGTGACAATTATGTGTGGAGGGTGATTAGTCAACCCCAGGACGAATAACGTTAAGGAGTGCCTGGCATTAAGACTATCCATATTAAGACTTTGCCAATCAAATCATTTCCTTTTCCTATAGCCACACCAAACTAAATCTTCTGAGGATGCCAGGGAGTTGGATTCTAGCCGAAAGGTCTTTGGAGTTGGACTCATCAAGTGTGCGTTTTGATGATGAAGGGAAAGGGACTTTAGTGGACAAGCCTTGGCACAATGGTTGGTACTCCAGTTGAAAACCTCATTTTGTGGAATTGCGGATTATGATTCTCATCCTCTTGGTCTCGTAATCCACAAAGGAAGTGCACATTCTCATAATTGGATTCAATTCCTCATAACAAACTCATCAGCACCCGCACCCCCTCCTCATGTGGATTCCTCAGAATTAATTCCATTGTTTGGCCGTGCCTCCTTCCTCATCAACTTTTAAGAAAAGGAGTCTGGAATGACTTTTGAATTCTGAGATTGTCCTAATGCCACCACCATCATGAGATGAACGTTCCTTGATGAGAGAGTTGAACTTTCCCTCTTGAGACTTGAATGGGCGACGGGGAGAGAAAGGACTGGAGTGCCTCTCCATTCCCCATTTCCCCATTGAAGCCTCAAAGGGGAGCTAAACGGACAGCTCAATTAAATCCAAACAACGAAATAATTCATCCAAAAAATAAAAACAAAACCACACTCCCGATACCCTATCGTTTCATAAATGCTGATTGGTTGGAGCGGTGAATGAGTAAAAGCTTATTCAGTTTTATTTTTAATTTAAGTGTCACTGCGGAACTCCTCGAACAAATAGGTCATAACCTGTTAAAAAGTGAAATACAAGGCGGATGTTGTCTCTGTCTTCTGGCAGGACCAACGATCCAAGGTTAATCACGTAATTGATTATTGCACGAGTGTTCTTCTGGAGGGATGTGATGTTGAGTTGGAGGTAGTAGGCCAGGGTCACTGCAATCATAGTTATTGCTTCACTTCGCTTGGCCAACTGGTCTTCCATGATGTCGAAGAATCGTCTTTTCTTTTTACGGAGCATTTTCTTCTTGGTGTACCTCTTTTCGAAGT
>VNWY01001780.1:0-11523 GCA_009869845.1 Pseudachorutes palmiensis
GTTTATTTGATTGAACTCGGAAAAACTTGAAGGGGCCCTTGAAGGGGCCCTTCTGCTAACTTCACGCCAAGGGAAAATTTGCAGGCAAAGTCGTCTTCGCGAGATTTGCCTCCCACAATACTGGCTGGAGCTCAATCCCGTCAGCCGTTGTCATAGGGTTGAGTCCAGTTGAGTCTCCTTTAGGAGTAATCCCACGAGCACGAGCCATTTCCTGCTTGATGATGATTTCATTCGTTAAGTACGTTTCACGACGAATCTTCTCCCGCACTTCGCTTGGAATGTCAGGGATGACCCACTTCAGTAGCAGAACAGCAAGAGCCACAACATTCTAGAATCCAACAGCCACATAATCAGTAATACAAACATACATTTAGCTAATTACGAAGTAGTAACCTCGAAGATCACGATGAATGCTAAGCGAGCCATCCAAACCTGAAAAAAGAATGAGTCAAGGCCTCACCTTGGCATGGTTATATTTATAGATTTCTCTCAACTTACTTTCCAGTAATGTGAGGTTCGTTTATATCTAAAGAAACAACAAAGAATTGAATTATTACATGAGATTTACACAAATGGAGCAATAAATTAAGTGATGATGATGCGTAATCCTTACCGCTGTTCGATTGGCAGTGTGTAACTTGTCCTGTACTCCTGGTACCTAAAAGTACAAATTAGTTTTTAGATCACATTGCCCCAATTTCATGAATTCTAAGTGGATGGGGTTACCTGCAAACTTCAACATCCGTAAAGGTGGTGTTATCCGGTTTGGTTTGGTTGCTGAACTGTGGCTCTCCAGTGTAGAAGTAGGCAAGACTATGTTCCAGAAATCCTTCCATGGAACGAGATGGATTCTCCTCTGGCAGTCCGTACATGTAAACCAGCTTTGGAATGAAGTTTGAAGTAAATGCGATAATGAAAGCCTTCAAAAAAGAACCTTTAGTTTTTCTTCTTGGTTTGAAACAGTATGTTACTGGGAAACTTACATTTGAGATCACAGCGAGTTTCCCAATGGCATCCATAATGCCATACCAAACACCAATGTCCCGTACTCTGGACCCAACAGGGCGTCGGTAGTACATAATAATTTTCTTCGCGTCGAGTCTCATCTCGAAAACGTTGTTGAGTAGGGCAAATACAGGAGCGATTGGGAAAGCTGCCACAAATATTGTGACGAAACTAAAGTCAACAAAAACATTCGCTTTATCATTCATCTTCCCACATAATAAATCCCATGTTGTCCCATTACTCACCCATACTGCAGGACTGAAAGAGCAAAAGAGGAGTAGACATTAAAATTATAGACAAATAAACGGTGGAATAATTTTACGATTGGCTTACTCATTTCGAGATACTCGTTGAAGAGAGAATTTTGGTCCCATTCAAGCAGCTTCAAATCCTTGGCCCATTGAGTTCCAAACAAAATGTCTTTATCAACTGCTTTAGTTTTCCCAACAATCTTCAGCTGGTTCCAATATTTCATTACCATTCTAAAATAATTCAATAGCAATTAATATTTCTATTTTTTAAAAATATAAAATAAGAACCTTACGGCAGTCCCGTTTCGGTGAACATGTTCAGAATTTGTTTTCCAATGAGGATAATTGCCAACTGCAGGCAGAGTTCTGTCATACAACCTCCAGGAGCACATTCTTCTTGACGGAATCCTAAATAGATAAATATAATTTCAACGCTTTTGTTTTTCACAAATAAAGTTTAGCAGTACCAAGGAACGTAGTGTACTTGTGAGGTGAGCCAACAAATTTTCCCTGTACGGAAGACAATTAAAGAAAAATCAAAGGAAGTGGGCCATGGATTACTTTACCTTGAAGAATGCGATGTAGAAGATGCTGGAATAGTAATTGATAAACTGAAGGAGGTACATCTTTAACGTCAACGAGTCTTCAAACTGAGTCTGGGTCCTGAACAAATCAAATAATCTTCAACGTTTTTAAAATTCAATTTGATGAGTTCATACCTGTGGAGTTCCAACTCTGTTAACTGCTGAGCCACCAGACCGTAGAGCTATTGCAACAAATTGTGATTTATTGTCGACTCCCTCATGATAGATGACAATCTACTTACCCAGTTGAAGAAAAAGATGAAAATGAGGTTGATGACGGCAGCACTACTGTTGATAATTAAGAGCGAGTAAGAGTAGTATTCGGCATGTCGACTCGCATATTTGGCGAACAGATACGAAATGGCAACTCGGTAAACAACTACCCCAACCACTGCAGCGACTGCCATTGTTATCTACATAAACAAAAACAAATGTATACTGGAATATGCTTGAATCAAATTAAAGATGAATTATTACCAGGAAGAGAACCATGGAGAGGCTGAACATGGTATAGGGGAGTTTCATCTGCCAGAATGGGACTTTGGGCTCAGAGACTAGAGTGACTCGATTCCGACCCCTTCGTCTGATTTTCTTAAGTCTGGCCAAGTACTCTGGCCTTGGGTGTTCTTCGTAGACATCAAAGTCACCAACATCCCAGTGATGGCCGATCTGTGCCGCGTATCGTTTCCACATTTCCAAATAAATTGCAGCTAAAATTCAAATACAAAATTAGTTTACATCTCTTGAAGCCTGTTGCTTTATATGACATTAAAAAAAGCACACTTACTCCAGAAGCTCATCACTACCGCAAACAACACGGTCGCGTTGTTGTCAAAGAGGTAAGTAATCCTATCAAGAGTAATTTTGTAATTAGCACCACCATCATTCAATTATGATTCTCGTGTAATAAATTAGATTACCTTGAGTAAGAACAAGTTTCCGAGAGCCTGTAGTAGTCACAGAGTCTATCACAAAGGGGACACATGATGATATCCTTTTTTGTGTCGCAAATTTCCTCACTGAAAGGAACAAATAATTAAATAAACCTTTAACGTTTAATACTTTGTGTTTACCTTAGATCGTTACTGTAGAGAGTAAATACACCATAAAGGAAGCACAGGATTCCTAGGACTGATGCGGGAATAAGGTAGTGAGTGTAGAATCCCAACCATGCAAAGTAAAGGCCCACTTTGACACCAAAGTAGTCCTTGATGGCATCCAGTGGTTGGTACTTAAGACACTTGCGAAGGGAGGCCCATTCTTTGTATAAAAGATGGCGAGGAGTCCCAGGAGTTTTTAAGTCACCGTCGTGTAACGGATATGCTGCAGCGTACACTTGGAGGCGGCGAAGTCGCTCAATTCCAAAAGCAAAGTCATCGTAGTTATCCAAAGAGTAGCGTTTTCGACTTAGAATAAAATCAACAATTTGGCCTCGGACGGTAGAACTAAAGAAATTTGGCTCATCCATATCAAATCTAAAAAATCAACAAAATGTAAATTAAGTCAAGTTGAGTTGGTTCTTCATTAAAAGTCCGATTCACTCACAAGTATTCCTTGTCTCGGGAGTACAAGGCGCTTAAGCGCTCTTCCTTGTCTGGAAACAGTCGACGGTCGAGCTTGAACCATTTTGTACAGCAACCCCAACAGGCCTTCATTCCATCAACAAGGGCATCGCATTTCTTCTCAATTTCAACCATCTACAGAAACAACTGTGGGATTAACAAATCCTAGAAATTGTTAAATTGTATAGAAACACGGTGATGCTGGGTATCTCACGGTGCCCCCACAAGTGAGAGAGAGAGAGAGAGTAACTTTTGACTTGAGAGTTTGTGGGGTTCCGTGAGACACGGTAGTAACACGGTGTCTCTATGATCTTATTAATGTCTACTAATTGGTTAATTAGTACCAATCAATTAGTGTTAAAATGGTAAAGATTTAGGAATATTTGTACTGTAGAAGCTAGCATTGGGAATGGAGAAATTCCCAAAATGAAACTAAGCAATCCGAAATGAATAATGTTATTCCAGTATAGCAAATTCCAGTATAGCAGATCCCAGGCGAGTTTAAATTGATTTCTTAAGCAGTAAAAGTGAAACTTGTGAATAAAAGTACCATGCTAAAGGCAGGTGACCACAACCACGTACAATTATGCATGCATTAACTGGATATAAAAATAAATGAAATGAAATAACTGTGAATTGTGTTGACCTGCGACAGACTTTCAAATTCAGGGCTGGCTGAGTAAATCATGTCCACTACGTCCTCACCAAGCTACAAGAAGTACAAGACATCAGAAATAAGGAATCATAAGCTACTCTGCTACTCGCTAATACCACAGGCAAATCAAATCTACTTGAATTGTGCAAAAGGAAATGGGGGTGAAATCCAAAGGGAACGATTACCTCAGTCAGTATGTAAATGAATCTAAGTCACCACGTTTTAGTAAAATGGAACCCAACATGCATTCCCAACACCCGGTGACTCACGTCTCTCATCTTCATTTTCAGCTTCAGAATCTCAGCATATCGGCGAAGTACTTCTTGGGGTGCGTGGACCTTCACGAAATTGTAGTTACTCGCTTCAAGTTTTTCACGTTCTAGGACAAGACCTTCTTCCTCAAGATTCCGCTCGTAAATCTCCCGGCGCTCAACCGCTTCCGGAGTCGTTGAGACTTCATCTGAGCTGTCCCATACGAGAACAAAGTCCACGTCCTTCAGAGCCATGGAAAAAGCCACTGACTTCCCGGCCTACAAAAAAAAAGTAAAAGTAATCAATGATGGGATGGTCAATCAACGACTGTGGGAATAAAAGATGAATTAAACATAATTAACTGAAATATTTTTGTTTACAGACTACAGCAAGCGAGGCAGGCAACTCAGAAGGTTCAATTTGGAAAATGCAGGAGTAGTTCGAAGTCGTGATGTTACTAGCAACATTCACATTATGAATTCGCCGTAGTGCCCTACTTCGGACTTACACTAGTCCAGATTAAAGTAAAAACGGGCAGAAAGGTAATAAAACAACGGTATCGATTTGTTATCAACAGAGGATGATATGGAGGCAAAATAATGTCGTCATTGGTAAATAAAACCAGGTTTTGTGGTTAGCTGGAAGATCCTGGAAATGTCAAATGGTCAACGGACACGCCAATTCTACCCGCAATGTAAAGTTTTAACTTCAAAGTTGAACAAAATGAGGAGCTAAGGTTAGTTTGCAGGGAAGCCGACTTTGACTTTTTCTAGACATTAGACGTTACTGTATCTCTGGAGAAGCTGGAGAAATATTGCCTCTGTCTTGGATGAAGACGTGGACGAAACTAAAGGGATAAGATTAGGCACCAACGATAAATGAAAATGACGCAAGGCACGAGAAGATGACAGAAATAATTAGAATACAATAATAGCCTCTGATGACTCGAGCATGACTTGTTCACTGCCACGCGCAAAGTCCTTTTAAGAAAATTAAATAAAGAATTGTGGCTAAAGAGGAAACCAAATTGGAAATAAGAGAAGAAGAAAATAAAAATTAATAAATGCATGTGGAATTAAAAGTCGGTTAGGAGAGCGCCTGGTGCATAAATCATAAATTGCATTTTGGAAATGGAAGGAAGTGAGTCAGATTCCGTTGAATGTTGATTCCTATAGTTAACAATGCACTCTATAGCCAACTGATTCTGAATGATTGGACTAAGTCTGACTTGACTAGGAATTGAGTGTGTAATCTCAAAGTCTAGTTAATGTTATGGACTTACGCAATCGATATATGCAGAGTCAACGAAGGTCAACGAGACAAGGGAACACTCCCAACATCCTAAGGTTAAACTACTGGTAGTTCTTGAGATATCTTAGGTCAACTACTTACAAAATCATTACAGTCAAACAGTTCATGAAGCAGTGCTAAATTGACTTATCAACAAACATTCATTCCTGAAGAGTCTTCTCCATGCCAATTTCAGCTTGCGGGAAGTCGATTATAAAAATGTCAAAACATAAGCACGATTTAACTGGAAAGATAAAAAAATCATTACATAATTATGTAATAAATGCGTGAGGACTTTAGAAGTATAATTTAAACCTTTTGACAAAGTTGGAAATTCAATTGAATGATAATTTTTAGAATAATAATGAAGGGTAATCAACATGAAGAGAAAGTCAAATAAGTTTATAAAAGCCCAAGCCAAGATTTTTGTAAGCATTAAACCGGAAGTGAAACGATAAGAATTTAACCGCAAAACCGAATAAGCAGGAAGACTAAAAGATTGTAGACTAACCATCTTGAGCAATATAGAAACGGAAATGTCAAGTATTGAGTCAAGTATTGAAATGTCAGATAAAAGTTGAAGTGTCAAATGTGGATTTTGTGAATTGGTAGAAGCGATAAGCGTAGTTTGCAGCTGAATTACAACTTTATTTACAAACCTTCCTTTCTTGAATGGGTGTTTCAGTTGGAGAGCTAAAAATATCATCCGGGTCTTCTCTGAGATCACCTCCATCTCTGTGATTGGGGACTGAATGGTAGCTTTGATGTGACCTGAGTGTGTCATCCGAATTCGTGCTAATCTCCGACATGTAGTCAGTGAGATCTTGAGCTGAATGATACACTGTTGACACGGAGCTCTTGCTATGTCGCCAACCTTCTGGGCTCCCAATACTACCTCCTTGTTCTTTTTGTCGAATCCACCAAAAACTCTCCTTGTTCCCAACTAACCCATTATTGTTGGTGATGGCACCGGCATTTTGGTAATTATTGGACTTGAGCTGACCTTGAGGTTTTTTGTTTACAGACGGACTCGTCGTTCCTTGGAGGAGACTTGCTGTTAAAGAATCCTCCTCGCTCGATTGTCCAGTTTTGGTCGAAGGATCTTCTTCAAACGATAGCATTATTTCATCCTCCTCATTGTCAGAGTTATCTCGACGGAGGCTGTAAGAACTATTGGATGGATTTGACATCTTGATTTCTTCTTAATAAGTCGTGGAATTAACTCAATCTGTAAACACCACGAAGTATTTGTTCAGACTGTGGAATAATTGACAATTAGTTGGCGGACGTGGCCTTACGAATTGGGATGCCCTTCCCGATCTCCCGTCGGAACCTGAGTGTATCAAAATCATTTCTATTTCACATCCAGCATTACATGACATCAGTAGCACTTAGTAGTAAAGTATAGTAGAAGATAACTGACCTTAATCTTATCCTATCAAAACCGCTCAATCACTTAGACTGAGTCTTCTTTGAAGAGCAGCGTGTCTGTGAAAGACCGGTGGCGTGGAGTGGTTGTGAGCGACACAGGATGACAAAAGGAGTACCTGTCCCACCTGGCCGTGGAAAGTAGAGAACACAACTGCGGTATCCAAGTGTCCCTGGAGGTATGGCTAGTTTGCAAATTCATGACAAGGATCCAGAAGACAATAAGCTCTTATGGGAGCTGTCAGAAGTAGTGGTTGTAGGAGAGTATACTCACTGAAGCAAATCCCCATGGACAGAGCCAGTTGGTTGTGATCCAATTAACTATAAGTTACAGCCAGTATCATGAACCTAAAGAAGGAAGAGGATGCAGTTCATTAAGTAGAATTCGAGCAATCAGGAGTTATGGTGTCACTTACGGAAGAAGTGGAGAGATGTCGATCAGTAGTAGGAGGATGTCAGAGGAGGTCAATGACAGTGTAGAAGTAGAGCAGTGGTTAGAGGCATGAGGTATGTGAATATAAATGCTGGTTGTTGGACGGAGTTAGTTCAGTTTGTATCTTAGCACCATCTGAGCACCTGTGTTGACCTTTGACCTGGTTATCTGTTCATGTGACTCGAATGAAAGGACCCTAAATTATCCTACTTTTAATTCTTTTTACAGTTGAGAGATCCAGCCAAGACGGAGGGAGAAAGAGAGGACAGAGGGGCCTTCTGGGCAGCGCCCTTGAGCGCAATTTTAACAAAGCCTTAGCGCACACCCACCAAAATAAAACGCATTTCAATACACAAAATTCTCCAGGGAATCCACTTTACGCTGGACTAACAACACAGGGAAAAGCTATGGCAAGCAGATTTGAAACAATACAGATAAATTACACTCAAGCATGACCTTTATGACCTTCAGAAAAAGACTCATTAAAAGAACCAAATTGGAGAGCAGTTCCGAATTAACAAACTAAAAATCCTTGACACGACCTGACCATGTCGTTATAGGCTCCCGAACATCAGTGTCCAACTAATTTCTGCTCATTTCACCCTCCAATTGCCAAGGAACTTCGCTAAGAACGTCACCCCTTTCCCTTGGAAGGTCCTTTCAACTAATTATTTTGGTGAATGATTTTTGACATTAGGAATGTTAAGGTGCCATTGGAGACATTGTAGGTTCGGATCTTTAGATCAAGTTATCTTTAGTTGGATATAATTACAAGCACCAACCAGTGATTGGTCCTCTGATGATGAGACTTCGCTCCAATCATTGGACTCCACGCCACTGTCATCCTCGCTTTCTTCCTCACTTTCTAGCTCGCTTTCTAGCTCGCTTTCTTCCACGCTTTCGGAAGCAGAACTTTCCTCACTTTCCGACACGAGCGTTTCCTTGCTCTCTTCACCTGCAAGTGACTCTGAATAAGTTAATTTCATTCATCACTCCAAGACCATATTACTCACGTGGGTCCATTTTTCACTTATTTCGGTACAATTATGATCAATTGCTCCTCAACCAAGTGTAATGGATAACTCATTTACAGTTTTCAAACACCCACTATTGCAAAATGAGCAAAATGGAGCGTAGTTCCACGGAGAGAAACAAATAACCAATTACTGGTTAATTGAGGAACCAAGGAGAACAATTTCGCAATTACTTTTATTGGTGGACATGATACACAGGCAAATGCTTTAATCGCAATCATCAAAGTCCAATTTGACATTTCCGCAATCTAGCCATGCCAAGTATTTATTTTACAAGTTTAGTTTAGGGATGAGGCTATTTGTGTGTCGCTTGGCGTTGGCGATGTTCTTTGACCCATCGATGAATTTGCTTCTTTTCAAAATTCCTGGCGAAAATGACTGACTGTGGATCTTTTGGATTGGATGACCTGAGATCCAAATGGTGAGCACCTTCCGGGATAACCACGGCCAGGAGGGAGTCAGATAAATTGGACAGAACACCACCACCAGACCAAGGATCCAAGAGCCCATTGCTACAAACATGAATTTGTAAAATGTTTCCAAAGTATTTCAATCCCACCTAAAGACGATGTTTGATGCTGCAGAGATGTGTTGACCTCCGTAGATGATTTGTGACATCCATGGTCTTGTTCGGACGCCCCATTTCTTTGCACATTCAGCGGCGTAGGAAGGATAGTCCCATTTGGCAGGTTCCAAGAAGTCATTCAGGCCGTCGCTGCACATGGGCATTACCATCTCGGTGCAAGACTGAAACGATAATGAAAATTCAATATGGGAGACTTGGCTGTCGATTGAATGAAATGCTTACTTGGTAGTCCCATCCTAAATCACCCAATGCAGAAGTTGCTTCCACTCCAGTGTCAAGGCAAGTTTCCACTCCGGTGTAGTTGAAGTAGACGGTGAGTCCTTTGAAAAGGGAACGAAGTAGTGTCTTCCCAGTCACATTTGAGTCAATCAGTTTTTCACAGAATACCTAGAGGTCAACAGGCTTTTAGCGTTGTTTGCATTTTATAAAACTATATATATTTATAGACTAAGAACATCTTTTACTTTGACCGGATACGGTGGCAGTGGGGCTAAAAAGTTGGATTCATATGGATAGTTGACCATTGCCAAATTGGAGTAGACATTCGTGAGCCATTCTTTGAGCTGTTTCACGTCATCGGTTGAATTCAGTGGATAGCAAAGCCTCCATTTGCTTGTGAGCCAATCCCGTCCTGCCTCTAAATTGATTATTGAAGCATTTAGCATATGAAATCCCATATTACTTTCTCCCAAAGTGAAAGCCACCTGTTTCCCCAAAGTCAGTTATGAGTTTCCACGACTTTCGAACCGTTTCTACGCATTCCTTGGATTCCTTTGCATAGCTGTGAGTCAGGATTCTGTTGTACACACCGCATGGAGTAATACCCGGGAACTGAAGGACCGGAGCCGATGCTGCAATACCTCTAAATCCAGCATTAGAATTTTTAATAAAAGTTTTGTAATATTGGGTTATTATTATTATTGGGTACCCTTGGATGACATGTGGGTACTTTATGCGCATCCATGCAGTCAACATTCCACCGTAACTACCACCAAATGCAATTATTGGACTTTTGGAACCGCCATGATGGAACTTGTAGAATTGGAGAAAGTCAGCAAAGTCAGCCAGTGCCTGTTCTGACGTCAAATAGCCTGACTTTTCTGGACTCTATGGTCATAAATGATAATGAATGGAGACTATTGGAAAACAAATCAAATCAATCATAATTAGTTGAATAATTTAGTACGGAAAATGATTCGTTCCCGAAAGGTTGGGAGTCTCCGTAATATCTGTGCTCTGCAAAAAGTATCAAGGCACCGAATTCGGGGGCAATGTCCCACATGAATCCTGTATTCTCCGCAAAGAGTTCAATGGCCCCTTCGTTCCCCGTGTAGAAGAAAATAGGGCCTCCCCTGTCCTTGTCCCACCAAGTATCATTGTACAAATACTTCATACGGAATGTCAAATTGGTGGTAAAGCTAAACTGGTCCAACTGGAAAATAAATTAAACAAAAATTGTATTTTCAAATAACAGAAATAACCTAAATAGCCTAATAAGGAACGTACCGGAACTTCGTAGAAGTCTGTTTTGAATTCATTTTTTGCATTTGCAAATGTTCCACAAAATGCAGTGACCAACAGAATCCATTCTAAATTCATAGTCACCACAACCAAACCCGAATTCCTCTGGGTCGTCTCCTATTTCACCACCGGAAATTCCAATGACCCGGGAATGCTCAAATATGGAATAGTATGGCGGTTGGGAAAGAGAAGGGAACGTTAATTCCTTGTGTCGGATGTTAATCTGAACAAGTTTACATGGGAAATGCTCACGTTGGGAATCCTGCAGGGGTTGAAAGGAAGAGGATCGTTTGAAATCCTTTTATCAGAGGTGAAAGGTTAACTAGCATGTTGTCGAGTTGGCCAATTGAACCAGAACAAAGGGAAACTTGATGCTTTGATGTTTCCCATCCTCGTTATTTTGAAACGCCTACACGCTTTTAATAAAAGCCAAATCAGTTCCTTTTTAAATCTACCCATTGGACGAGTCACTTGTGAAGAATGTCAATTTGTCATGCCATGGTCTCATTTTTTAATTCCTCCTTCTAACATGAATAAAATCTGCACTAAAACTTTAATAAAAATAACAATGAAAAACAACATCCTTAGCACAATGAAACTACAATTATTCCAACCTAAAAATAAAAACATGAATTGGTAACACATTCAGAAAGACTAATTGCGGCTGTTGAATGACGCTATTGCAGCTGCTTTGATAAGGGAGTACAAAAGTCATGGTTTCCACAAGGATATCAACTACACGGACATTTAAGGACTACGAATCCAACAAGCCGTTGTCCTTAGTTACAGTAAAAATTCTCTAGCCAAGGTCGCCCCGTGTCAGGTCACAGGGTGTGGTAGTTGTCCAAAAGGTCCCTTCGTTCAATTAAAAACCTTGTATCTTCTTAAGGGACCCAATCTCACTTTTCCTAAATCCAACCGT
>VNWY01001781.1:0-11514 GCA_009869845.1 Pseudachorutes palmiensis
TTTTGTGAGGTGATGTTGCAGAATTTACCAAAAATTGTACAACTTTTTTCATAAGAGAAGCAAATCAAGTGGGTGTATTTAAAGTGGGACAGCTTTGGGGCGCTGAGACGTTAGTCGTGAAATCCTGTTTTCAATGATTCTGTGCTTTATGGTATAATTATAGACTTCTATTTATTCCTCAAAACAAACCTTATTTTTACTACGGTAGACATTTTTGGCACATTGTGCGCATGCTCAATATTTTAACACTTTACTCACTGATAAGTAGTGGTATTGGATTTGTCCGTGACATGTTGGTCAACTAGGGTTATCCACTGACCAATATTTGCCCGTTGGCACTCACATTTGTATGAACCGATAATATCCCTGCCTTGACTACTTGCAAAACCAGAACCCCCCATTGGATCGTAAATCCCGTTGTAAATCGTTTTCCGAAGTCCTTGGTAGTTGGTTTTGTCATACAGCTGAAGCCTGCAACCCCAATTGACGACGGCGCTATTAATTCCATCTGTCCATCCGAAGCCAATAGAACGTTCTGTTCCGAATGTATTGTTTGGGTTCATTTCTCCGTCTTCAATCAACTTCCCAAGAGTCTCGTTGTAGCACGTATTGCAGCTTGGATACCTAAAGACTTTTGCGCATGAATCTCCAAGGTCGACTCCGTGGCATTGGGAATTGTCGCAGTAAATGCAGTGTTGAAAGAAGTCTTCGGATTTCTATTGTATTATTTTAAAATTATTGTAGCCTTGAATTTTATGTATAAAGGTAGGCTTATTTGAGTCAATTTACTTTGTTCCCAGGATCCCATATAGAGTAGTCAATGGTGTATGGTGTATACCAATTTCTAGTTGATTCTGCACCTGCAGGCTTTCCACTACGATAAGTTTCAGATTTGCATCCTCCTTCTATTAGAAGACTTGAAATTTTGTGCGTTGATAGACTAAAGTATGAGCGACCCGTCTTATCCAAATGAATTTCTTCAACGTCGTTTCTGCCTTTTCGGCTAATCTTGGCACATAGTGTCCCTTCTGCTTCACATATTGACGAGAAAATCAGCAAAATAATGGAAATGTAGACGCATTTTACAGGAGACATGTCGCTTTGATTAAATCAACTGGACTGGTCGATGATTCAATTTAAGCTTTGTTATTTATGATGATGTCTTATTCTACTTCGATTCAGTTAAGCAACAAACCCATAGGGACAGCGTTTGTCTAAATCTGACCTTAAGTAGAGCAAATACACGGGAGATTAATAGCATCTCCAATCAGTAGCCATAGGCGCCAGACACTCAAATCCCAATGAATCCGCTTAGCTGTGACAGAGTTCAAAGGTTAAAGGGTAGAAGTCCACACCAAAGTCAAGAGAAACTAACATCCACCATTTGGTGCATCAAAAGGATCAAAAGCTTCAATTAAGCCGGAAGTTTTACATTCGCATGTGGTACGCTGGCGTCAGAAAATCCGATTTTACGTTTGCCCCAAAGGACACAAATGAGTTAACAGTGCTCACCGATGAGCTCGATTATGTTCATAAGATGCACATGATCTTTTGGCTTTTTAGGAGGATTTGTAATAACATTTCTGAGGTTATCAAATTGTAAGCAGAAATCTGACAGAAGAATAGACACATTGAATTTTATAAGCAAAATATGAAAAAATCCAATTTGATGTTCTTTGAGTGTTTTTTAGATCTTTCTAGTGAAATTGAAATTCCGTTAATCCGGATTTTAAGAATTGATGACGCATAATATAACTGACGCTTGATTTTGGAATATTTTATTTAACTCAGAGGTTTCTAAAACTAATCTAAAAATTAAGCGATAAAACGTGTATTTATATTGGTTAAAGGCAAATGTATAGTCGAATAGTTTTCAATACTTGTAGGTCCCCAGATTTTTTAAGAAAAAATCCATGTATAGAAACATTTTATTACTTTTTGCTTCAAAGTGGAAACTCAAGTTTACTAGATAATTCCATTCTCATTTATAATTTTTGTTGTCCCTTTTGGAAACTATTCAGCGAAGTCTATGGATTACTATAGATAAGTTTTTTCAGTTTATGATAAGACACTTGAAAGTGTCAATTTAGGACTTCCAGGAATTGCGCATATAGCACACATCTTCCTTCGTGGAACCAATGGTCTGTAAACAAGAGATTAATTTATTTCATTCCAGTAGACAGAGGGTATTTGGGCGAGTCATTTTAGACATAAAGTCAGACCATTCAGTTGAAGTTTAAGAGTCTGTTTTTTGCATATGGTGCTGAAAACCTCAGTGATCAAGTGCAATTGAAAGGGTAATAAAAGTAACCAAATAATTGTAGAGAATTCAGTGTTAAAATCTTTTGTCTTTAAATTTATTATACCAGGATTAAGCAAGATGATTGGACAAGGATCGAAACGGAGAACCGAAAAGATTAAAGTATGGGCTACCCTGGAGGAAGCATTGGACACTTTCAATCGAATATTGCAAGAAAGGACAATGCCATTGGGCTTTGAATGGACATTCAATTCGAGCGCAAGTCTATGTGGCGACGCAATGAGGCGAGCAGGAGTATACGAACATTTGAACGAAAATAAGCCATGGACGGTAGAAATGATCGGAAAAGCGGCAGAGTGTATAAAGCAGAAGCTGTAAGAATTATTTTTGACTTCGTTAAGTGTATTACATTTAATTTCTTACATTAGGCAACGTGCAAGTCCAGTAAAATGTCAAACCCCTCAAGATTTGCAAGTAAACGTCCAGCAACGTCGGCAGATATTTCAACAGTCAAGTCAACAATCAGGCGATTCACCCGTCACACCTCCACCAAGTCCAAAAGTTAATTCATTTGTGACTAAACTGAAAGAAATCACGCAAACGTTGAAAGACCAACGCCCAGTTCCAGCACCAAGGAGTAGAAAACAAAGTAGCCTCGTTTCCGGTCATGTCGCCGCTACTGGTTCAACTGCCGATGGGTTACTTACCCTTGAAAAGTTTTCAATTATCCAGCGTCGACTGCCTCTTCCTTCTACTCTAAGTCTCGATTCATATTATCCATATTTACTCCAGAAAATCAAGATGTGGGGAATCTACATTCTCCAAGAGGGAAATAATTTCCAGTTTTCGAGATTGGATTTCTTTCGTCGCCTTGCAGCGACATCCGACAAAGCACTTTTGGCTGACATCTTTGGAGTAATGAGCAAATTCAATTTGCCACTTCCGCTTTTAGTTTCACAGGGGAATAGGAAATTAGACTTTTTAGCACCGCTGGTGCAAAATTGCATTATTCACTGGAAGCCGTCGACAACTGGGAAGACACTGACAAATTATTTATTCAACGACCCATTCACATTAATTGTCGTGACTAGAATTGGGTCTGCTGTCGGATGCTCAAAGACAACACTGTTGAACCAAATTTTTCGATCGGATAACCACTTTGCGACTCCTCTAAGCGACGCTTCCGATCCGTTCGTAGAACTCACGTGGCTAACAGAAGACGGTTGTTCGGATTTATTCTGGAAGACAATTCAGGATGCAAAGATTTACCCTGGAGATGACACGTCCAATAATCGACTTGTATTGCTAGCGAATGTTCATGGCGATGCCCTTCAGCATCCTGAGTTACTACAGGAAAGTATCAAGCATATTTTCAATCAACAATTACACATGGATTCTTAACTATTTTTATTTGTATTTGCAGGTGTGTCGAAGCTACGCTTCTGGATTCTTTGTTTGGGTGATGTCTGACTTTCAATCAAAATTTGAAACAAGGAAGAATGAATTTCTAAAATCCATTGACGGTTAGTTTATAAAAGTTTTGTTTGTAATTTATATATTAATTTTTACTTTATATATATAATATAAAATTTTACTTATTAGGCGGAGCAGACAAACAGAATGTTGAATGGTGTTTTTTTAATTCTGGACGTGGATCAGGCTTTCCAGAGGAACAAACAATTTCTTTGATGGAAATTCTGAATGATTCAGGCAAAACAAAATTGTCTAAAATGCTGACGAGCTTTGTCAACAATGTGTCCAAAAAAAATCGAAAGAGCGATATCGAAATGAGTTCACCGAGGATTGGAGCTGCTTTGAACCCGGAAGAAGTAATCGCCTATCAGCGTGCCGTAAATTTAATTGCTTACGTGAAGCAATATGGGATCGAAACGGTGATTACTTTAATTGGATTCCCGGAAAAACCAACGGTTCAAGGCACTTTGGAAAACTGGGAGAAACCAGGGTACAAGACGTTGGTGACAAAGTTTCGTGAAATTCTTCAACTCCCGTTTAGTTCAAGACGATATGCTTTGAGCGTTCTGGAGCAGGAGCTGTCGAAATTGACAAAATTAAAGCGAGCAAAGCAACAGGTGGAACTGGACGAACTGGAAACTCAAAAACAAAAAATGCTACTGCAAAATGGCCAAGGGGATGCAGACTGGACTAAGAATTTGGAACAACTGGAAACACTTGTTACCAAGAAATACAAGGAGAAACAAGAAACTCTGGAAAGTAGGCATTTCATTAGGGAAATTGGCCGACTTTTTTCAGCGAGTGTATCATTCGCTGAAAATTCAAGTTACTCTGAGCTCGCATTGTTCAAGAAAGTTCCAGCCCAATTTGCTGAGCTGGTGGTGAGTGGAACTGTGGTGGAGCTACTGGATGGAAATATTCTGGAAATTCCTGTAGCTTGGCTGAAAGCAGTGTTTACTGAAATACACGAACAGGCAAATGAGCGTAACCTCAGAGTTTTTGTCCTAAGTATCCTAGGACTCCAATCATCAGGGAAATCCACGCTGTTGAATGCTCTGTTTGGATGCAAATTTCAAGAATCCGTTGGGCCATGTACCAGCGGATTGAATCTGCGCATGCTTCATCTTGATAAAGAATTACAAGAGAAATACAACCTGGATTCCATCGTGCTCATCGACAGCGAGGGATTGGGGTCATCGGAAAAGCTGGGAACCAATTTCAGGGAACAAGATCGCCTTCTTTCAACTTTTGCTATGTGCCTTAGCGATTTAACGCTGGTCAATATTCTTGGTGAAAACAAGGCAGAAATCATGGACATCTTGGAAATTGTGCTCGTCGCTTTGGCTCGACTGGAAGAAGTTGAGATTTCCCCAAACATATTTTTGGTTCAGCATCAGGCAGTAAATGATGTGGAGCAAGTGAAGGCTGGAATCAACAGATTCTGTCAAACTCTCAAGGAAACGATAGGAGTGATCGACAGCAGACGAAATGAACTGGCAATTCAAAACATCAAAAGCTTATGGCAGTTGGAGCGAAGTATACAACAGGGTGAAAACTTTCATGTGTTTGGAAATTTCAAAAGTGGTGGAACTGCTTTTTCAGCCCCATCTCGTCAGTATCACACAGACGTGGAATTACTGTACGACGGAATCCTTAAGATTGTGTGTGACAAGGCAAAAACTGGATACCGAAACTTTCAATTCTGGGTTGAACATCTTGACGATTACTGGCAAGCAATCAGGGGCGACAGTTTCGTCCGAAGGTTTCGAAATATCAAAGAGATGGCTGATTTTTTAGAAAAGGATCAACAGTGCAACTTGCTAAAAGGATTGATTGACTCGTCATTCAGGAGTCATGTGCGAAACTTGGAGACTTTTATTAAATCCAACAGCTATAGGCTCAATCATCCCACTACTACTGACGAAGAACGCATCAAAACAGCAAAATATGTGGAAGAAACTATTCAAGATGACATGAATGGAATGCCGAATGTCTGTGACTCAAGTTTCAACAAAGCAGAGCCATGTCATCGGTGCGCAAAAGTGGTTTCAAAGATCCATGAACTTTTCAAAGATCCAGGAGCAAACCATTCACTATTTGACGACAGTTTGGAAATGAACGTGCAGAATTATATTGCTCACAAGCGGGCAACGTACATCAAACAACTATTGGCACGCTTTGAATCAACTAAACTAATTCAAAGTGCAGAGGCTCAGGGTAGCTTCATCTCTGTCTTCGCCCCATACATTGACCTAGCATTGCAAGAAGAGGACGTGGCGAAAAGAAATGGGAACTTGGAATTCAGGATATCCGCACTTGTTGAAAAAGTACTTACTACCACCCATGCAAAAATGAAGGAACTATTTGAACCAAAAACCATAGTTGACAGACTACGGGACGATTTGAAAGAGGCTTATAAAAATTACCCTGACTTTACCCATGAAAAACTATGTCGCCAAATCGTTGACAACGCTGTTAACCGTGATCCTTATTGGATGGCAGAAGTGACGCAGAAGCTGCTTAAAGAACATGCCTTTGAAGAACCTCGAAAATTGGGGACCAAGATCAAAAAATTGCTTAGTTTCAAAACAGATTCAATGAAGCGACTAATCCCAAGCCAATTGGAAGCGATTCAGGAAATGTTTTTGGAGTTACCGGCTAAAATCCTAACGGAATGGAGCAGCAGAGATTCCTCCTCAGAGTTCAAGATGATCGATCATTTTGAAGAGGGAATGTTTCGACAACTACGGCCAGAAATTGAGCAAATCCTGGAAGGCTATTCTACAAAATCAAACAAGCTGAAGCTAGGTTTCAAAATGGAATTGAGCTGCTTTGCAATTCGCATTTTCTCAGACGAGATGCAACGGCTTGAAATTGACTGGAGTTTGAAGCACCAACCTTTCCGTCTATTGGAAGTTAGGCGAGAATACTTTAGCAAGGTAAGATTATTCACCAGTGTAAACAACCACAGTCCGCCAATCCACGTGGGGCTACGATAGGTAATAATGTCAAATATTTTCAGCAAATTCGCTTTCGACTCCTTCCTGAAAGTTCACCTGAGCGACGCAGTCAATTCGTTGGATCCCTCTTGTTCGATGAAATAAACTCGTACGTCAAACTGGCACTTGACAAAGAAATCTATCGAGCTTCATACCAACAGCAGCGCTGGCTACGGTCGACTGATAACGTTCGCGAAAGGTTATTTCAGAATTTAAGTCTAATCTTCCAGCAGATTATGAATTATTTTCTCTTTCCTAAAAAGGTACTTTATTTCACTGGCCAAGAGCGTTGAAAAAGGGGATTACAAACCTGCTCTTGACCACTTCAGAAACCCTAAGAATGCAATTACAGATTGGTTCCTGGTTCAACTTGATCTAAATGTTACCGGGGAAGTCAGTAAAGCCAAAAATTTTTGGTTCTACAGCGAGGTCATCCGAAGCTTCATCGCAAACTTGAGCACAGTCAACACCTACAAAGATTTTGAGCTCGCAACCAGCGTGTTCTTGAATCAAGAAACTCTGGATGGTGTTAAGCAAGATTTTCAATCCCCGGAAAGTATCAAATTATTGGTAGAAGTAATCTGCAATGACATTTCGGAGAAGCAGATCACTGGCTTTGATGGGATCCAGTTGGTACGTCCGTCTGAACTTGAACACTTGCGACGTCTCCTTGGATGCACGGCACATTGCTCTTGGTGTGGAGCCATATGCTGGGGTCACGCCGGTCATATGAGTGACTTGCATTCAAAACATCACACATGTCACCAACCCAGGGGACTCGTTGGTTGCATTAACCAAGAAACGGAGGAGCTGACTGAGACTACATGCGAATTTGGAAATGCATTTGAATTAAAGGCGAAACGAATTGAAGAACCGGGTTTGGAATGGAACGGGTTCGAAGAATTTATTGAAAGTGATTATTGGATTTACACTCCACATCCAAAACGTCATCTTCAGGAACTAATGAAGTGGTTCTACTTTAAACTAATGAGTCATTTGGCAAAGGAATATGGAGTCAAAGAGACTTCAAAAGACGCACTAAAATCCTCTGGTTATGACAGTGTCATGGGCATGAAGAGCGTTGAATCCATCATACATACCGCAAATGTGCTAATTAATGCCGGCTATAAATAAACCAAGGGGTCTAAAGCTAATTCTAATCCTACAGTTTCTTCTAAACGTTTTCTAAAAACGTCAATACTTAAATCAAAATCTTTTACTGTATACGATACTTTCATAGGCCCCGTTTAAAAGTGTTTATTCATGCTAATTATCCAGTTCATGAAATAATTCTTTAATTAAAACAGGATCACACTTATTCTACTCATAACTTTAATTTATCTTTATACCAACACGGGAACAGGGACAAAAGGCACCGTAGAAGCTCCGAATCTATCCATTTATCAGTTTAATTTAATCATACAATTAAACCTTAACATTTAAACCGTTTGAATAACTCTGTCCAACGAGAGTTCAAAGGGGTTGATAAATAAAACTTAACTACGGAAACTTTACTTTACTATCGATTACTATCAATGATATCATTATCCTTACAACTGGATTACTCTTGATGAATTCAAGGGAATGTTGTAGAGCCGTTCGAGTAGATATCCCACAAGTGTGACTCCGATACACACACAGTATACAAAGAAGGTCAACTTAATTTTAGAATTAAGATCAATTGGTTTTGGTTCGGAGTCAACTATTTCAGACTTTGGTGCTCGTCTTATTTCCTTTATATCCCTCCAGTACTTGTTCCTATCTACAATATCCTGATTCCATTTCTGCCCACCAGTTTCCAAGAATGCTTGAGCATTTTGGACAATTGCTGCACGCAATGTTATAACTGAGTTTACATAATAACCAATCCAATTTCGGGCTATTATACCTAATTCGTCCTTGATTCCGTAAATGTGCGAATACTCTTTCAATCCTGCCTCCTTTTTAAACAGAAGGGAATTTATATTGATATCCTTGGTAATAATCATTGCGTCTTTACTCAAAAGTTGTGACTTCACACTATGTTTGCAAGGGGGTGGCTCTGCTAGGGAAATCATTTGAGCAACCAATCGCTCGACTTTTGAGCTAGAGTTGGACTTGAACTTCTTACGACCACCGCAATCGTCCATTTCTTGAACATAGGATAAGTAACGATACGTTTGACCTGACATGAGCACGTAGCGGATCGGGGAAGAGAAAAATACATAGTCAGAGCACCTTTCCATGGTCGTAAAGTCTCTAAGATTTAAAGGTAGTTTGGAATTGAGTTGATCAGGTTGTGAGCAGCAATATTTGTACGAGCCAAATTGAGAAGACGTAGGGTAGTAGTGAAATGTGTATCTAAGACTTAATGCTTCTTCAAGCGTTTCAATACCAATCGGCTCCAACGGACTCACTAGGAGCGTGATGACGACACCCTTGTAGGCGTTTGTGATAACAATGAAAGTCAAAAAAGCAGACCCAATAAGACAGTTGAAAGGGTTATTCGCTTTCAGTTTCGAAGAAAATTCCAGAGACTGCTCAACCAATAGCTGAAATGCTAAAATGATTCCTACAGTTTGGCGAACTTTAAATTGTCTGCATATAATGCGGTAAGTTACATAAAATGCGATGCACACTGCCAGAATTCCGAGCCAAGTGCTTTTATCATAAGCGACAAAGTATTCTGAAATTGTGAGTTGGAGTTGCAGCCCTGAAGCAGTTGCTACAGTATATTGAGATGATCGTATCGCTTGAAAATAAGACTGTGTACCTGGATTGGGTTGTGCTACTTGCATTAGTGTCAGGAGTTGTAAATTGATTGGACAGTCTAGCCTTGGGTAGTGGGAAGTATTGAAGGCTCGCGATAAGTAGGTCCTGAATATATGGGCTTCTGACACCATGACAACAGCAACGAACTTTATACAAAAGGGCATACGTTTTGCGAATGCTTTTTCTCTCTCTCGAATTGACTTTTGTGCAAAGTCTACGACGGGTTCGTAGTAAAGCGAGCCGTTACCTCTGTAGAATGCAGTTCTACCATTGGACAAGCCTGGGTGGCGATGAAGTTTTTGCGTCACCACTGTTGATGAAATGTGAAGGGCGTCTACTTCGTTTATAATAACTGGCATCCAGTGGAACTGAGCAAACTCTGGAATACTTGTAGCACTACTGTGGATGCTTGCACTACTGTACCGGTACACGTACATTGAGGCAAAGATTTGTGCCGGCATGTATGACGCGTCGTTGTAGCTTACAATATCTTTGGCAATTGGACCGTTTTTACGGGCTACTGGATGTTGCTTAGATCCATCCACTTTGTATCCATTCCAGTATTTGTGAATGTACCAAAATAAATCTTCCACATCACTTATGCTATTTGGTAATACTGAAACCACAGCAAGGCAATTTACACCTTTCAAATGGAAATTATTCCGAACAAGGGGACAAATCCCAAATCCTGGATCATTATTTTCGTCAAACCGAGTGTACAGTTCATCGCAACTTGTATCATTTGGATAGTAGTCGAAACGAGGTTTAGAAATGGAAATTGGAAACTGTGGAGAATAGAAATCAACAGAACTGTAAAATATTAAATGAGAATAACATCCCCTGCGGAGATCAAAAGAATCCAAGTCTATCCAAGTAGCTTTGCTGCAAAGAATGAGGCCGAATAGTCCGCTTAAAACCTGAAGTGTTCTGTACATGACTTTTGCAAATTGGAGAACGCTAAACCAGTTAGCTAGTCTTTTCTGAACAAGCAAAAGAATGGTGGCGCTTATTGCTTTCAACTGCGATGAAAACTCGACAAAGGTGCTGAGTTATGTCTTTCCGGAAGATTGGTGGAATTTATACCCAAGTTTCAAGGCTAAGGCAAAACCAAGGAACAAAAGTTATTATATACCATATAATTTACTAGTTTTATGGATACTCAACTTTGGGAATTAATTTGAAGGTAGCAGATATGGATAAGTATAGCCTATAATTTATTGTTCAAAACAACCTTCCCTTGGGAGCTAATGCCTAGGTAGGGAAATATCTTCTTAACACAAGGACACTTCCGGGAGTTTGTCATAGGTCAAATCAAGCATGCTCAAGCTAGGGAAATTGAGACCAAATTAACTTAATTTCAGCTTCTAAGGTGACTATGAAAATCGATTAATTCTGAGCGTGGAACTAAGGACTAGTGCACTTCACGTTGGAATAAAGACTACCAAAATTAACTATGTAAAGTGGGAACTTATTGACGCTGTTTTTCTCTACACGCCCGCCCTTCAAAACATGGGATTTTTTTTATACTGCGGAAGCATGAATTAATATTTAAACCAGTCATTCCTGAACTACTTTATGTTAATATGGAGTAATATGGAATCCATTAGAGCGTCGAGGTGTAGCCTAATGCTGGAATGAAGTTGTATCAGTAAAGTTATGCATAAAGTAAAGTAAAGTTTACATTAAAAGTAATTGTTTTCTGTTTCTACGCAGTAGCTTGAAGCAGAACAATTAAATTAGTGAGAGCAACCGAACAAAAGGTGAGAAGTGTGGTGGAACTAATTCCATAAAGTCCTCCACTCCAAAATTGTAGAAGACGAAAGAATTCTAGGAAATGTTTGCACCGCGCAAACTCATTCAATTCACTAGATGTCTCAATGATTGTCAACGGGTGAATCCAACTATCTCTGAGAGCAATTGAGTCCTTGTGTACCTTCCCCATTGCAACTAGCACAACAATAATTCTACTGCAAATTCCACTAACTACAACAATGAATAGTGCCAATGAAACATTATCACCAGGTATACCAA
>VNWY01001782.1:0-11511 GCA_009869845.1 Pseudachorutes palmiensis
GAACATGCCAATAACGAAAGTAAATTAAAAGGACCAAGGTGTCACCACCATTTTATTGCAAAAGTTACATTATAATGTTTTTAAGTTTATTGAGTTTCTTGCTAAAGGAATTAATTGTACGTTTTCAATCAACCTTGATTTCCCCCCCTTTATTCTAACTCTATTAATTGACTAAGCTTCGATACCGGCAGATAAGCATAAATAACTTGGTTTGAAGGAACAAAATTCTCCACTCCTGTCAGGGCTTTAATAGCCGATGACTTTGTGCAGCCTTGTTTCTGTTGCTTTTTACAACGACCGGAAGTGATATCGAACTGCTCCGCCTGTGGACACCGAAGTCGATGACCCACTCCAGCAATGCATGCAATTATAGAGTCACATTCACCAAGTATTGGAAGCATTATTGTGGTTACAGGACATTTGAAGGAATCCGGAAATGCAGGGAGGAAAGGAAATAAAATGTGAGGGTCATCCTCGCCATCCACTGGCGCAGGAGTGGTTGAAGGACCTAGTGAAGGTCCTGACCCTGGAGGTCGCTGAGGTTTAAAATTTCCTGGGTTGATACTAGGCGGTTTTGGATTTGGTTCCTCCCCTGGATTTGGCTTTGAGCCAGGTGGTTGAAATGGCGGCTTTGGCTTGATATTGATGAAATCGATTGGAGAAGGCTTGTGATCTGAGTCCTCTTCGTTCTCTGGCATAAGCGGTGGCTTTGGCTTCAGATTTGTGATTGATGATATGGATGAACTTGGCTCTTCTGGAGGTATAGCTGAGGAGGCTACAACGTCAGGTACTTCCGGAGGGACAACTGATGGATCTACTGCTTCTGGTGTTTCTGGAGTGGAGCTTTGTTCAGAGTCCGGCGGATCTTCATGTGACCAATGGAGGTTTTGGGCGGAATGGAGCTTGAGGACGGTTTGTCGTTGGCTCTAGGGTCGGAGTTCCCGCAGCTATCGGACCAACCGGAGCTGAAATTTCTTCGTCTGGAATTTGGCTGATGGGGTCTGGACTTGAACTTTCCTCTGGAGGGATTGGGGTCGTGATGGGTTTAGGTACCAAGTTTTCCACCACAGGGCGTGAGCTGGGAGTCACAGGAACTGCGCTGATGGGGTCTGGACTTGAACTTTCTTCTGGAGGGATATGGAGTCGTGATGGGTTTAGGTACCAAGTTTTCTACCACAGGGCGAGAACTCGGAGTCACAGAAACTGCGCTGATGGGGTCTGAACTTGAACTTTCTTCTGGAGGGATTGGAGTCGTTATGGGTTTAGGAACCAAATTTTCAACCACAGGGTTCGAGCTCGGAGTTACGTCAATTGGTGCCAGAGTGGATTCTGGAGTTACATTGATTGGAGCCGGTGCTGAACTTGGGGGTTCATTGATTGGTCCAGTTGGAGGCCTTGTTCCAATTTCTTCAGGTGTTACTTCCACCGGACACCCTGCATCACCCCTGATAGTCACAACCACCGAGAGCCTGTAACACATTGACAAACCAAAAATGTATTCATTACGCAAACAAGATTTGGATAATGTGTCGAAAATTGACACCCCAGAGCTACATTTAAATCTGTCGGCAGAGATCTTATAAACTTGTTTTGATGTGCGTTCATTCAGGTTTATAATCCATAACAGTAATTTAATCCAACCTATTAATTAATTGCACGGTGGTCACTCACCGTATTATAATAAGTTCCTTTGGGACATCTATAAGAACTCGCCATCCCGGCGTGACACACAAAATATTCAGAACAGTCATTCTTGTTCACAAAAGTGCCAAAGTCCTGCAGGCATCTGGGATCCTTTGGCGGTGAAATGTCGCCGTCCTCTGAAAAAGTCGAATCAAGCCATTCATTCGAATCATTCGAAACGAATTCATTGCCTCTTTATAAACCAAATCTCAGTATTACGGATATTAGGTTTTCCGGTGCAATCTACATTGTGTTTGAAATCGCATGCGCGAATCTTTTCGTTGAAAACAAGCGTATGTTGACATCGTCCGGTGACAGCAGTTCCTTCCCAGCAGTTGAGGAATAAGTCACAGTATCTTGGGTGACTGAATTGGCCAGTTGGTTGTGGACACTGTGCATCTTCCTTGGTCAGTCGCAGTCGTGTTGGTATGTCATACGTAGACCAAAGGTGACCTGCAATACATGGAATGCTCTCATTGGTCACTCATTAATCCAGTCACGCCCCAAATTATGCAAATGCACTGCATTGTTGTCAACTAGTTTTGTTATTAATAATAAAATTCTATGTGAATTAATCACCTGTCAAAATGCATTTTTACAATTTTTAAAAACATCCTTCTCTCTTCAATTTACAAATGCTGGTAAAATATCAAAGATTTTTTGAAGATTTCGGAAACTTGTTTTTGTATTACCATCACCCTTAAGTGATAATAAAAGCGCATTCCCTGACACGAGTCAAGTCATTACGAAAAAAATCATCAAAAAGTCACCTTCGGCGAATTCAATTGACAATGAGTTAATACTGGTTTTATAATTATAAGAAACAGGGCCGTTGAGGACTCGAGAGCGTTGAGACCAGTATAGCTTAACATTCAATGAATCTACAAAAATGCCAATGGCCTCTCTGTGTTTTTATAAAATGCAAAAACGTAGCAATAAAGTTATAAAACTGAAGTGTGCACACGATATTAGCAATGCTTGTTAATTTAATTAAGCCTTACCAACTGAAGGCCATACGAGTGCAAGGCAGATGCAAAAAGTGGTGAATAAAGACTCCATTTTGATTCCTTATTGGAAGAAATCCCAGTAATCTGTCCTAGTTTTTAGAATCCAAAGGTACTTTCACCTTTCACTCACTTTCATGATGTAAGGCGGAGAAAGTATAGAAAAAACGATCCCCGTTCGTCCGTCCAAACAAGCGGAGCAACTGATGGGGACAAAATCGGTTTGCGGTTGCCACTTATGCGCCGATTTTTAATATTGTGTTTTCTTCATGTCTTCTTGTGAGTTAATAAATGCTTCAGGATCTGAGGTTAGGGACAGTGTGTCCGATGTGGTGACCACTTTGTAACGAGATGTGATAAACTGGAATCCTGCTGAGATCCTTGCAAGATCAGCTTCTTTGAATCTTCATTAGATGATACAACCAAGCAAAGACGTTTAATATTTGTTGAGATAAAAGTAATGAATCAACCTGTCTTGATGGACAGGTTTAGCCTTTGAATTTGAACAAAGGATTACAATTTAAAGAATCAATTCCGTTAATTCCTTCATTTTCAAGATGATCATTCAAGGACCTTGCAAAAATAGGTCTAACTCGTAATGAAAGTGGAGCGGCATCCATTTTTGGTCTTTATAAAAGTGTGTTAAGTCATGAATTAATTTTGAAGGCAACAGTTCCATATTATTCAAGTTCATCTTGTCTGTTTCAACTAGACTTTTGGAAGAATGTGACTTGGGTCAACAATTCTTGCGTTAACGACTTGCAGTTGACTTCCTGCTGAGTTTAGTTCAGGGCAAAAACGATTGAAGCTAAACGAGTTGCACTTTTCCTTGGTCATTGATGCTTACGCAGAATGCATAATTGGCAATTGATACAATTGCCAATCATATTCATCATTTGCCATCATAAACCGGCAACAAAAACAACAACGTGTACTTCTATGTGAAAATTAGATGCAAGTTGTAAAGCCACCAGATTCGCACGCTCTGCATCTGCACCCTCTGAACCATATAAAGTATTTACACCTCCTTTTATTAACAAATTCTCAATGATGAGTGATTTATAAACCAAAGTCTGAGATTGGTCCTTTACTTCCGTCATCACTGTTTCATGCATTTAGTGTGAGTTTCCATTGGCAACGTTTTTGTAAGCAGCTGTATGAACCTTCTGTGCCCTTCCAGACGGGTCTGTTGAACAGCCCCAGTCGCTTCTAGGAATCCATCTTTTCACAGTCGTAGCAGCGGCAGGGTTAGGGAACAAGTTGTCAAACATGATGCGGTACCAATACGCCTCCTTCGTGTCAGGAACGTCTGTCGTCCATCGCTTGAATCTCTGATCAAAGAGTATATCGCTTATCGCCACCTCTGCTGCTTCTTTCAGTGAATCGATCCAGCTGTACCCAACGCCATCTGAGAACTGTTCCTTCTGGCGCCAAAGAATGTGATGCGGAAGGTATGGCTCATCTTCGTCATCGAATGCCTTGCGCAGAATATACTTTTCCATCTTGTCCCCTCCAAATTGTTTATCTCTGGCGTCAATGTTCATAGCGACTTGCAAGAAATCAGTATCCAGAAATGGAACTCGAGCTTCCAGACCCCAAGCCATTGTTGACTTGTTAGCCCTAAGGCAATCTGATAGGTGGAGATTCTGTACCCTTGAGACGCACTCCTTGTGAAAATCAGCGGCAGTTGGGGCTGCGTGAAAGTAAAGATAACCGCCGAAAACCTCGTCGCTTCCTTCCCCGCTGAGAACCATCTTGACTCCCATGGCTTTGATCCTCCGACTTAGCAAGTACATCGGAGTACTGGCCCTGATAGTTGTGACATCGTAAGTTTCCAGGTGGTAAATCACATCAGAAAGTGAATCATGAGCTTCTTGAATTGTAAAAACGAAGCTATGGTGTTTTGTCCCAATAAAGTCTGCCACTTCTTGTGCTGCTTTTAAATCCGGTGAGCCTTCCAACCCGACTGAAAAAGAATGGACTTTTGGCCAGTTGAAAATGGCAGACCCATCGTCACTTGGACACTGGAGCATCCTATCGGCTTCTCGGGCTGTGATGCTGGCAATGAGACTCGAGTCAAGGCCACCGCTGAGGAGGACGCCAAACGGGACATCAGCCATCAGACGCCGGTGTACCGCTGTCTCCAAGGCTTCTCTCAATTGGACCAAATCTGATTTCTGGGTTGCAATTCTCTGGACATCCCACCAATCAGGGGAGAAGTAGCGAACTGTTTTACCAGTTTCTGAATTGTAAATGTGGCCCGGTGGGAAGACTTCGATTTCATCGCAATCCTCTTGAAGCGCTTTCATTTCAGATGCAACGTAAAGAGTGTTTGGATTGCTGCTGTTGCGTCCGCGGTACAAGCTAGTGATTCCAATTGGATCCCGTGCAACCATGCTAATGTCCTTGTTTGAATCATACAAGACGAAGCTAAACATTCCTCTCAGGTGGTTGACAAACTGAATTCCAAGGGCTTCATACTACAAAAATTTGTTAAATGTTAAAAAAGGAATTTTGAGAATTTGTGATGAAACCAACCAAATGGATGATAATTTCGCAATCCGAATGTGTTTTGAATTGGACATCCTTCTTCAGCAATTTTCGGAGTTCCACATGGTTATAAATTTCTCCATTGACGGTTAGAATAATGGATCCATCGTAATTGGTTAGTGGCTGGGATCCACTGTCTAGGAATAAAAGTTCTGCAAATGTAAATGTATTCATGACGCCACTTCATCTGGGTTCAATAAATTAATCCCCCAGCAGTAGCTAATTGTGGTTAGGCGTTATTTTTTTGCCCTGGAATTAGCAACTTACCGATACCAACAATAGCCAAGCGTTCATGACACAAGATATTTCCATTAGAGATTTTGCATCCGCTCCAGTCAGGACCACGGTGACGAAGCCTTATTGTAAATTGTGAATCAATTTTTCATTCCTAAAAGCATGAATTTGACTTTGTTTTAGCAATTTACTCACAGTTTAGCCAGTGCTAAAGCATTCTTCCGAGCTTCTTCGGTGTGGGCCTGAGCCGAGTTTAGAATTGCCAGGATTCCGCACATTCTCTTGCCTTTCTGAAACGAGAAAGTTGAATGCCCTGATTAAGTTTTGACTTCGTCGAAATAGAAGTCTATTGTTCCTGTTTAATTACTGAGAACAAGGACGCGTTTTTATATTCGAGAACAAGGGAGTGGAGTGTTGAGAAAGTGTCAAAGTGCATATACGGTGGAACGGTCGCTTTTATCACGTGGTAGGTAATAAGCCCCCCGTATAAAGATAAGTACTGGAAAATCACAAAAGTCCCAGGAATTGTCAATTTCTCTTGAGTCGTGACGTCCCTACTAATTTCCCAGTACTTCAATTTATAGTGGAAACGTCAACGTGAAAATGGTTGATGTAACATATGGACATGCACGAGAGACTTTTAGTTATTATTAAAACTGTATCCATTCTAAAGCCTCTAAGCCTCCATTATTTCAGCTACATTAGGCTATCCTCATCTTCAACTGATCCTTCCGTGCGGAACGTGTGTTTACTTAAGCGTTAAAAGTTTATTGAGCCTTACCTCTGACAATGACCTTGGAGCTAAACCCTTCTGCCAGTATTTACACTCGAAACGTTAAATTAAAGTTAAAAGTGCATCAACGGAAACTGCGTGAGTGACTGTTGTACAAAAAATCTAATTTGCAGTCTCAAGCTATTTCCAGGTCAACCCTGATCTGCTTCAAAAGCACTTTGGTGCCTGAGCTGAATATTAGTTTGCATTCTCCTTTTATGCTTGCAAAGAATCATGTGTATAGATGCTGATCGATCACGGGCACGGTTCAAGCTAAGTTTTGTTGCTCTAGTTTTCCAATTTCAGAAAGTTCCATCCCTTTCCAGAGAGGAAAAAGATTTTGAACTGTCAATCATAAGGAGTTAGTTTTGCAAAAGGTCATAAATGGAGCTAATCCACCGTTCCAAAGTTCCAGGACTGGTGTAAGTATATCTTCTGGGAGGGGCAAGGGGTCAAGCTCGAGGAAGAATATCGCTAATTAGTGCATCCGCAAGGATACAAAGTCCATTTAGTTGTCCTCAAGTCAACTCAGTTAGCCTTTCGGCTCTTGACCTTTTAGCTCAGTTTAAAACTGTCAGTCAATCTTATAGATTGTCACGTCAATCATGATTAAGACTTTACTTAAAAGTACAAAAATGGTTTCAATAAAATCTCCAGCACTACAAATGCTCCACTAATACACAATCCAATCCGAATTTAGCAAATTCGATAAAAATTAATTAGAATTCGTGTCAATTGATCAATTTTTGGTTTGTCACAATTTCATCTTCATAAGAAAACGACGCTCACTTTTTCCCTTGAGCGAATTTTCGGCGGGAAAACTTTCAGACCACCGCACTTTTTGCCAACCAGATTTGTCGGCAGTTTGTCAATTTTTGCAAAAGTCAATTCTGTGGTCGATCGTCGTCAGAAACCCAGGTCAAAAGGTCATTTTATTCAATATTTAGTCACTTATTAAAAGACTCACGCCGGTGGAAAAGTTCGGTATCCGGGGTACCGGGATAGGAGGTTTTTTGACGGGCCATAAGGTCACGGCAAAACTTGACCTTTGAACCGGGAAATACATATCCCGGATACGGTGAAGGAAATACTTTTTCCACTGACGGTACTCTATGGTCAAAGGTTAACGTCACCCGTGGAACATCCTTCTTTGTTGCCAATTTTTATTCAAGTAGCATTTTTAAGTGCTCCACTCCAAGTTGAGTGTTGAGGATTCATACAGTCCCCTAGTCCCCAGTTGTGATTGTGAAGTACCATAATGAAATTAATTACATTTTAAATTTGATAGGAATCCATGGAGTGCCTGTCCTCAAGTTCAGAATGGACACCGGAAAACCCCAAGCGTCAAACAATTATTGTAACTGGAGGGGCCGGACTCATCGGCAGAAGCGTATTCGAAGTTTTAAGTACTGAAGGAGGCCCTTCTAATGACGAATTCAACGTCACGCCACTTGAAAAGTGGATATTTCTTAGTTCGAAAGATGGAGATTTAAAGTAAAATTTTGACTGGTGGTCGCGTTTATTTGTGTAAAATCAAAATGTATCCTTGTTTTAGGGACCGGGATTCGGTGAAGAAGCTCTTTGAAAAGTATAAGCCTACAATGGTATTACACTTGGCTGCGAAGGTCGGAGGATTGTATACAAACATGGCAAACAATCTGGAATTCTATGTAAGTTTTATTTTTAAATGGGTTTTTCTGAAATAGATTAATGGTTTATTGATATTTTATTTTTTGACATCATTTTACAGAGAGAGAATATTATGATTAATGACAACGTACTTCAAACAGCGTATGAAATGGGAGTGCAAAAGACTGTATCATGCCTGTCCACGTGCATCTTCCCTGATAAAACAACATATCCAATTGATGAAACAATGGTATAATCATACGAGATAATCACCGGTCATTACTCTTAAATAAGCGGTTTTCCCCTCCCAGGTTCACAATGGCCCGCCGCATGAATCAAATTTTGGATACTCTTATGCCAAGAGGATGATTGATGTCCAAAATCGTGCGTACAATCAGAAGCTGAAAGCGGAAAAGAAAGAAGGGCTCTTCACTTCCATTGTGCCTTGCAATATTTTCGGGCCTTGGGATAACTACGATTTGGCCGAGAGCCATGTCATTCCTGGACTTATACATAAAATGTACCTGGCCAACAACCGAGGAGATACAGAATATACGATATTCGGAACCGGCCGTCCGCTCCGTCAATTTATATATTCAAAGGACTTGGCAAAGTTGGCGATTGGAATCATGCGTTCCTATACAGATCCAGAGCCAATTATCCTTTCCGGTGAGTTCATTTAGGCCATTCCCAATGAGTAAATTAATTTAATTGAATAATTTTATTTAGTTGACGAGGAAGACGAAGTTTCCATCAAGTCAGTTGCTGAAATGATTGCATCCCACTTTGAAAGTATCAAAAGCATCGAGACAAGCCCTGCCTATGCAGATGGACAGTATAAGAAGACGGCTAATAATTCAAAGCTCCGTTCCCTTTTTCCATCTTTTAAGTTCACCTCATTGGAGGAGGCGATTGGTTCCAGCGTTAAATGGTTTGTTGACAATTATAACGTTGAAGGTCGCGTGAGGCTTGGAGAAGCTAAAGTTTAGACATAACTTCAACTTACCTCAAAGTAATACTTGAGTTACCGGGTCCAGTTTAATATTTCTCTAGAAATTATTATAATTATTGGAAAGTTTACCACTTGTACTTTAACGGTAGAAAGCTTTGGAGACTAGGAAACCTAGTTACCATGTTTTAGACTGATTTTGGGTTATAATTTACAACTGGATGTTAATTTGTATTATAAAATGTTTCACGTCATTTCCATGAAAAAGCTATTTTGGATTTGGATTCGAAATTCTTATATGTCGATAGAGTTAATGTCTCTGCTCGTTTGTTTCCCAGCAGCTTTCAATTTTGCTTCCATCTTTGTAATCATTTGCTGCAATTCGTTTGATCTGTAACAAAACCCAAAATTCAGACCCACATCCTGAATATCGGCAGGTAATTGGTGTAATTTCAATTCCAAGCTCACCTCTGCTTCCTTCTGAATAAGGAGGTCTTGGGGTGAGTCTGGTGGCGAGTCACGCTTTAATTTAGACCGTTCCTTTGAATTCCCTGCCGATATTTGAGCAATCGTCTTTGCCCGAAAGTTTTCATAATGTAATTCCTGTGTAGTTTCCTTTAGATCGTGCATGTGAGACTGGATCAACATTGACCTCAATTTGGAGAAATCACTGTGTGCTGGGTTCTCAACTAAAAAAACCAAAGTTTGAATTTTTTATAACATTTCTTTTATAATTTTGATTTTAACTCAGGGAACTTACCTTCAACGAGTCCCCAGGGGTATTGTCTTCCGCGCACTTTCCTTCCAGCGACTTCGACAAAAGTGTCACTAGACGACACTGCAAATGGAATAGCGGCCTTGAGCTCACGGTCTTGTCTTTTAAAGTCCTCGTCACTCTTCCTCATCACAATCAGGGAACTGGTAAATCTGCGTTTACAAAAGCCAATAACGTAATTTTTTGCCGTTCATGGCAAAAATGGGTGAATTTACCTGTATCTGATGGAGGCGGAGATCTTCTAAAATCTGTTCCTTCAGCTTCTTCACTTCTGCAGGCGTGAGGGTATCTGCCTTCCCAATCACGGGGATTACAATTCACCCGATTTTGTAAGTTTTTCAATGCCAGGATATCCAAGGAACGCAATCTTTGAAAACCAATTTATGTTAAACATCAGTTGGATTTTCTAATGTTTAAGGCGCCTACCCGCGTCCATAAGGCGGGACAAAGTAAAGGCAGCAATGGACCCGACTGTCCTGAATGTGTCGTCGATTAAGCCCACTTTCGGCTTGAAAGTATTGCTGGAACTGTTCGTCAATAAAATCCGTACAGGCCTTCCAGCTATTGTCACTATTTATGGCATCTCCGAATCCTTTTTAATAAAATAAAATATTTTAGTTTTTAAAAAAATTCCGAAATTATAGATTCTGGACCTGGCGTGTCGACTACTGTTAGTCTGAGTTTGACTCCACGCTCTTCGATTTCAGTCTGATGCTTTTGAATAGTTGTCGTACGTTTCATTTGATCTGTCAAAAAAATTAATTTTAGAAATGTTCTAGATAATTGAAGCCAAGTTTTATACCATTGACACTCGGGACCTTGCGATTCTGGTAGAAATCTGCAAGGAAGAGGCTATTGATCAGTGTCGATTTCCCAAGCCCTGATTCTCCAACGGTCATCAAAGTGAAATCGAATCCTTTCTTCACCGATTTCCGATGCACTTGTTCCGGAAGTGTTGCAAATCCAATCAATCGCTCATTCTGAAAAATCCAATAAATGGTTTAATTATATTTTTACATTTTACACACGTTTGGAAGTTTCATTTACCTCCTTCCCTGTCCGAGGCAGTGTTTTAGCACGATAAGCATCCGAAAATTTGTATTCAGCAGGTGGACATGAAAGACAAAAAACATCAGGGATAGAGTCCATATATGCTATGCGAACTTTTGCTCATGGTGACCCCTCCAACGGGAGGAGCAGTGGTGACAACATGTAGCGTTTGCGGAGCAGGGCCTCCAGGCCTGTACCCGGTCATTTGTGTCTGATAGTAAGGCACATGGCTAGTGTCACGATCACGACCATAGCCCAGGGTGGCGGTACTTTTAGGTGGGACTGTGATCACTTCCGGTGGCTTATTCCTTCCGTACCCCATTCGACTGCTGGCATAAGTGGAGGAAAAGATGGATCCAGGCTCGGCAAATACGGAAGCGCAGGAAGCAGCAGCGGCAGGAATGCTGGTGAAAGATGATGATTTTGCTGGTGTCTGATTGGCTGAGGCTATTGGCGTGTATCTAGAAGGTTTGCTCGGTAGTCCAGCACCAGTTGGGTTTAGTGAGTAATTGGGTTTAGTGCTAGTACCACTGCTGCCCAAGTTTAAGGTAGAAGGTCTGTTGTCACCAGTGCCACTTGGCGCAGTGCTGGTAGCGCCAACAGGCGGATTTGGTTTTGTGTAGGCATAAGAGCGCGGGTAATATGAGGAACTGTACGACATGATTCCCAAATATTTAATTTGAGTAATTTAATTGGGGTTTATTAGAAACTTTGGACCGGACAGCGGCGAGTCCCTTCGAATCGAACGCCCAGGAAGAGACTGAATGGGAACCTTTAGTCAAGCGTTACTTTATAATTTGGTTCTTTTCATGTTCATAATGTCAAAGATTGACATTTGAGATGACTGGGCGGAATGCGTGGCCTA
>VNWY01001783.1:0-11508 GCA_009869845.1 Pseudachorutes palmiensis
TCATTTTGGAAAAGTACAGAAACAGGACAGAGTTCAAAAGTACAAAGGGACAAGGGAGAGTCCCTGAAACAAGAGATAGAAATAGTTACACTTTGAACTGGACATGGGATTGATGCATGATGAAGGGGCTGAGATTGACCTCATATCAACAAGATGTTCAGTATAGATTTGTTCAGCTCATTTTTCGCAGCAGAAACGAATGTATTCACTATGTTGCTGGCGCCATCGGTTATAATAGCTGCTAAGTTGCTTTTCACAAAACTTTGCAGATTATCAGCCACTACGTATTGCCAAAAACAGATTCCAATGCGCTTGCCCGGAAAAGTCATTTCCTAAGTATCCCACCTGGTAATGGAATAGCGAAGTCTGAACTCCATCAAATGTTTGGAAGATGAAGACAACATAGTGTACGCTTGTGGTACTCAGCGTAGTACCGTCGAGTATGAGAGAGAAAGGACGATTCCAGTATTTCAGGTCCATTAGCGTTACCTTCCTATTCATAATTGCGGTTTCGAAAGCAATGTCTCTGACACCACCAGGATTTCTTTACAGGTGACCAATTGCAGTCCCTTGAGAATGAAATATTTAGCTGCAGTGTCTTAGCTATGTCAATAAACGGTTCATTTTGTTTCACTAGCTGTCCGACTGCTCTAAACAAATTAACACTTGGATGTAAACGCCGATTCTTGGCAAGCACTGTATTTCTTACGGCTTCTTGTATATTTAAGGCAATTTTTCCTTGCAGTTGCTCCGACATATACTGCTTTGAGTCCTGATGCACTCTTGAATGCTCATCATGAGATATAATATATGCTGTGTTCTTTTTCTTATTTTCAGCACCGTCAAGCAAACTAAGTCCTTCGGTGATCATGAGTTTGGTGATGTAGCGTTCAATAATGTTTTCGTTTTCGACGAACAGAATGCAGAAAGAGCATCCTTAGGTTGATTTCGAAGGGTCGTCGTAGTTTGGCGTGACAACAAGCCAAGCCCTAACGCTGGGAGATAATATTACTTCCAAGTCCACCAGTTCACTCAAATGGTCTCTTACAAATTGCTCCATAAATGGAGGTAAGCGTGACGTATCTTGCCAGGGAAACACGTCCACTTGCTTGTACTGTTTCAGCATGGCAGTCATTTTGACAAGTTCAAACCTTTGCGCAGGTAACTGAAACTCGGGGCTAACACCTGGTCCACAATCCGTTGCTAAATCTGCTATGGTCTGATCCAATTGCTCCCGGTAAGCGTCGGAAGTTACCGTTATGTAAGAGAGAGATGAAGCTTGTGCACTCGTGCAAGGACCATCCGGTTGAACGTCCACATCAGTTATTGTTGCCCCTAACTTGGCAAGCCGATTTGCAATTATGAATGGCACTGTGTCTATACAGTTATTCATTTTCCCTGGTGTTCTGCTTCCAATTTTCATGCGTGGGGGCTGAATGGTTTCCCACGTGTAACACATCTGTTTGCTGAGTAGTCATCCTGTGTCGCATCCTCAGTTTCCCAATCTCTCACAACGTACTCCTGTTTTTTAACTTCCGCATATGGAGGCCAAAGCTTCTCAAAGATTGCACATTTGTCAGCAATATGGTTCGATCCGTATACAACCATATCTTGAATAAAATCACGTTCAAGCAGAATGCCAAGAATTTCTTCTGTCAACGGAAGAGGTGCAACTGAGGTAAGTAATTTCTTGGCAGTAGGTGCTCCAATTCTAAGTAACCTATTCAACCGTGTCGAGTGTACAAGTATAATTGCATTCGGTTTCCCTTTCCCATCTGGTATATAACCATCAGTTCCGCTTTGCGCGTACTGGGAATAACCGCTTGTAAACGCAACATTTGTCTCCTGCATATTTGATGAACCAATCACCGTAAAGTAACTATTTGCATGTTTCACCAGTTCACCATGATGAATAATTATATTAGTGATTGCGTGTAACTCTGAAGATAGAATAATGGTTGCAAAACCTTCAGGTTTCCCACCTTTCAACCTTCCAATGCCGTCACATACTTTACTGTGTTCCATGAATTCAGGATTGTCGACACCTGGATTGTCCGTTGAGAATTCGTTTATGACAAAACGGCATCCACCAAACGGTGATTTGGGATACGTAATTGGAGATCTTCTTTGCCTGTTATTACTTCGCCGGTGCGTCGTTACGTTGTCAGAGTCATAGTACAAAGGTTCAGCATAACACACTGGTCCAGGTTCAATATATTCAGACATTGACTCACTCTCAGAAATCCGGTGCTCATCCGGATGACATGAACATCCTACTTAACTATCTCAAAGAAGACCTCGCCGCGGTATCAACATGGATGGATGTCAACCACATGGGACTCAACCTGTCCAAAACGCAGTTCATTCTAATCGGAACTCCACGAAACTCATCCTAAGTGCTCATCCGGATGACATGAACATCCTACTTAACTATCTCAAAGAAGACCTCGCCGCGGTATCAACATGGATGGATGTCAACCACATGGGACTCAACCTTTCCAAAACGCAGTTCATGCTAATCGGAACTCCACGAATTGTAGCCTCCTTTGGTTTACTGGAAATAGACCTAGGTAATACAAAGCTCCAAAGTGTGACGAAGATGAAAACCATTGGCCTCCATTTTGACCAGACTCTCTCCTGGACCGATCATGTCTCTTCTGTTGTAAAAAAATCAAACGCGTCCCTTTGGTCAATCTACCCACTTCAAAAGCTCATCACAATAGACAATCGACTACTTCTAGTCACTTCATACATTCTACCAATAATTCGGTATTTGTCACTTATATGGGCTCTTGCCAAAAAACAAATTCGGTTGCCAGTTGACATGATAATACGTAGGTGCGCCAGATATGTGTTCAAATTAAGTAAGTATGATCCTGTTAGCAATCTGATAAGTAGTGAACTGGGCTGGCTATTTACCTCTGGCCTCTACCAATCAGAAGTGCTGCTGACTTTTGACAAAATGAAGTCACATGATTGCCCGTTTTTCCGTACCCTCGTCACCAACACTGATGATGACCTGACACGTTTCAAATCCACAAGAAAACGCCAGTACATTACAAGCCACACTGATGAACATCCATCCGCATTCTCCACCAACGTCAAGAAGATAATCCTCTCCCTACCTTGTGACCTGCGACAACAAATTGGTACAAATGATTGCCACTTCAGTCACAAAGCAAAACAAGTACTTCTAGAAAAACAAGCCGAAGAAACTACCCACTCTGTGCAACACGTGTGTAACCTCTCATGCATTGACTCGGTGATAAATTCTGTGAACTAAACAATTAATGACACCTAAGCAAAGAAACTTAGATTTTCATGTGTATCCTTTTTACCTTTGACTCCTTGACTGATTGGCTGGCACAGGGCGCGGAGCCAAAACTCCAAACAGTTCCTCTGCCAACCCTTCAGGACTTAACCTGCTTTCCTAATCTTCCAACTTCCTGTCTAAGTCTAAGTACTTAATGCTAATTAACTTATCACTAAAGAGTAATTACCTGGCGCACCACAGGGTTCTTTGAGTGAATAAATTCCAATTCCAATTCCAATTCCNATCTTCCAACTTCCTGTCTAAGTCTAAGTACTTAATGCTAATTAACTTATCACTAAAGAGTAATTACCTGGCGCACCACAGGGTTCTTTGAGTGAATAAATTCCAATTCCAATTCCAATTCCAAGTAATAATGTAAATAACCCCATCCACAAATGACATTTTGAATTTCGAATAATTTATTCACAGAGAAATGGGAGAAATGGGAGAAAATGCAACAAAGTGAAATCAGGCAAAAATGAGGTAAAATAGGCATGAGGCAGTGAAATAAAATGAGGTGAGGAAATGAGGCAAAAATTGAAGAAAAATATCATTCCACCCCTGTTTCCGCTGCTAAAATGGCGAGGTGGAATTCTTGTTGTTGGGATTTTGTAATAGGGACTGTTAATCGTGTGATTAGCGATTTCCAGTTGTTAACCTTTTCTCATCTTAATTATGTGAATTGTAATTTCTTTAATTTGTCCAATTCTTATGTTTGTTCTTAGGATGCTGTGTGTAAAAAGCAGGAAGAATTTTGTTGTGATAAGAGTGATTGTAGTTCTTGCTGCGAAGGCACCTTCTGCTACTATTATAAAGTATCCGACACACTAGGCAGCAGAGAAGGATATTGCGCTCCGAACGAGGTATCTTTTTATGCAATTAAACTTATTTTGGAAATTTAATTTCTGCTTTTCTTTTTAGTCACGTGACCCACCGCTATGTAAACCACTTAACGAATACTGCTGTGCAGGGAAACCTGATTGTTATCCTTGCTGCGATTCAGACAGCAACAAATGTTATGTGAAAAGCAACTACGGGACAGATGGAATGTGCTTATCAAATGAGGAGGCCATGAATCGTCTCCGAGGAGATACCATCCAAGAAAATAGCTGAACTTTAGGGTTCTAACTCTAAATATATAACAGTTATGTTATATTACAGTTATTATACAGTATTACAGTTATGTATTATTTATAACAGTTAATTATGTTGTAGAATATATTGGGATGTACGCTGGGTTAAAAGCTTTTTCATAAGGCCGTGTGTTGAGAATTTTCTTATTTCGTCGGTTGTATATTGAAGATAAATCGGACGACGGTTGAGATTGACTTCTGTTCACAACTGCAGTCGAAGAGATGACTCAAGGTAGACACGATGAATTCCTGAGCCAGCTGCCGGATTTGAGTTTCATTAAAATTTTCCATTGGTTAAATTCCCATATGCCATGCTAAATTCCATGTTAATTAAAATTTTTAATTAAAAGCTAAAACTTGAGTCTGGATTTGCACGCAGGTCTTATCAAATTAGAAGGAACTATCGGAAGTCTTACGATCACACTCATTCAGATTTTAATTCATACGTTAAACTACTATACTTTCGAACTATTTAGCCCAGAAAACAGAAAATAGTGGACAGTTTTCAAATGTTTGCCTTTTCAAAGTCAGTTGATTTGAACATTTGAAACTTGAGGAGCCGCTCGTAAAGGTTCCATTCGTCACTCCATTCAAAACACCCAACATCTAGGCGTATCCAGTTTCCGTCATGCATAGGTAATTCATATATTTCATTCAATAAAAGAATGGCGAAGGAGTGTGTCGTATTTAAAGTTGTTTTTTGCTTTGAATGGACACGGTTGAGCTACTTTCATATGAATATTTCAATGTTTACTGGATGAAATAACAACGTATATCCTGTAATTAAGTTTGGCAATAACAAACAATACGAAATAAGACCTTCCTATATAAGACCATTATTCATGAAATCCATTCTATAACTCAAAGCTATTTCGTTTGTCAACAGCGCCAGAAGGCTGTAGTTCTCCAAATTTGTTAAAATTCGAAAAGCTGTAGACATGTGTCCCGCCAAACTACTAATATTTGCAATACTTCATACACATTTAGCACCATACGGAGCTAACCTCAACCCAAGTTTCGTGCACTATACTTTTAAACTACAAACGAACAGTGACCAGTCTTTAGAATTTATGGAAAGCAACGTACGTGGCTCAAGTAAAAAGTTAATTCCGTCTTTGATTGTAAAAGCAAGATTATACAATTTAGAACCCAACGGAATGCGTTTGTTTCAAGTAGGGAACTTAACCAAGGTCGGAGGTTTTGTAGTATACATGCAGGAAATTGAGCTAGCTACTACGACCTTGTTATCACAAGGAAACGAGTTAAAAATCGTATTGCGTATGATTAATAAACAGAATAGAGATAGCATGCACATTTGGGTAGGTTCTGCCTCTGATTTGGAAAGTGCCATCACAACTGCTTCATACTTGGGTTTGAATTATTCTAGAGTTGTGGTTGGAAAGTTATTCCAAATCATCTTGTCTGAAGATGAGAATCGTATACAAATGTATAGCTACTCAATACCAGAACACAAGTTTCTAATCATTCCAGAAGGAACTAAACCCCAGTATCACTGGCCAAGTGTCAATCGCAACTTCAAGGAACAGTTTCTGCTTGTCCTTGTTCAAACAAACGATAGGCAATTGTGCCATATGGACGCAAGACTCCATCGCTGGCTTTACTATTGCTGGAGTGACAATTTCCAAGCTATTCACCTGATGCTAGAACACTACAATCTCACTTATATGCACATGGATCACCCTGTTGCAAGGAAAGCGGTGTCTGCACCCCATTCGGCAATGGAGTTATTCAACATTCTGATACCAACAATGTTAGATAAACTTAACTCTAGACAGACCAGAGATATGGGAATAGCAATTTACACAGAGGCGGAAGCGCGCTCGTACCTTTACTGCGAAGGAGAGGCACGAGTGAATTGGAGATATGCATTTGACATAACTGGATTGTTGGATGCTTTTGATTGGATCACGTGGGCCTTAATATGCCTCACGACAATACTACTGGCAGTAGTTACAAAAAAGCAAAGCAAGGGATTGCCTATTTTCGAAGCCATCCGTGTTCTCCTTCGTCAATCCGTATTTAACATTCCATTTTTACTTTTGGTGTGGTCCTACTGTGTACTTCTTATCAGGTATGTTTCCATCAAACTGCTTTACAGTACATACAAGTATTCATTTATATTCAATTTCAGTACATGCTTTGAATGTTTCGTTACAAGTCGAACCGTAGCACCGCTAGAAAAGCATGTATTCAATGACTTCAAATCCTTGCTGGAATCTGGGAGACAAGTTCTCGTGCTTGAACCATCAGACAACCAAGGAAAGTTTGAACGTCGTGTTACGATCATAAGAGACATTTTCCCAGCAGAATATCTGGCCAGAGCAACGGAAGAAGCGATGGGTGAATGGATTGAGTTTGTCAGTGGTGATCCATTTATTTATATGATGAAACACAATAAGACTTTTGTCACAACAAGGTTCATAATGGTACCAAAGACTAAGGTTGAATCAGCTTTGAATCAAATACGAGTAGCCCAGCCTGACCTTGAATGCAACACTGCTCGAATATCAGAGACAACCCAGATTGTAATTTATTTCCAAGCAGTTTTCTATCATAGCGTTCGAATTGACAGAACATTGGCTCGGATTTACGAGTCAGGATTGCCAAAAATCCACGTCGGAATCCTAAATCTAGAGAAGGGTAAAACGTTTAGAAGTGTTGCAAAGTCTAGGCTGTCTGGGGCAAAAGTAAATGAATATTTCTACAAGGATGAAGTGAAATCAGTCAGCTTAGGCACAAGAATATTATTGCCGTTTACAATGTTACTTGCGTTCTTAATAATTATTTCAGTTCCGGCGTTCTTTGCAGAAGTTTTTATTTTACCTCATGTTGTATTAATAATCAAGGTTAAATGTCAACTTAAATAAGTTAATTAAACAAGTGTCATCTGAAATAGTGAACCAGGAAAGCATTTAATATTAGTATGTAATTCTATAAATTCATTAGCTTATACAAAAGGTGAAATGCGTGAGATTTAGGTTTGAATAGGTTACGTGGATGTCATTATTTAAGTCTGAGTTTGACCTTTTTGGCTGTTTTCTGTATTCCATTTTTGCGACTTTGAATAATTGTGATTCTTGAGGGATTCTGTTAAATGAAAACTTGTTCACTGGCTAGGAGGTCAGTGAAGGGGGTAACAATGGATCTTGTTGCAAAGTAGAAGGTGAGTCCAAATGCAATTGATATGGGAAGAGCAGGAAGTGCCTTCTTGAAAATTGCTAGCAAGAGTAGCGTCAGGCAGAGTCCCTGCATAAAAAATTTTTAAATTAAAAACGCAAAAATCAGAATGGTTTTGAAATATTTTAAACTTGCAATTAGAATGGCGACGAAGCAAGCAAGTGTTGTGTTCCAGTCTCCGTAGGAAGAAGCCTTACCCACCAACACGCTGTAAAAAATGAAATCCCCAAGTCCAAGCTTCACTCCACCTAAAAGTATTAATTATTAAAGACATTATTGAAAACACTTCAACTGTATTGTTCAATTTACGTTCTTCTTCGTCCATCTCGCCAGCACGAGGAGGTTCCTCGACAGGTCGACCTCGACCTGGTGACTGATTTTCAGCTGCTGCTGCATTCACTTCCTGCGTCCTCCTGGCCGCCCTGGTTTCCATGCCTTGTCTCCAATTGGGCGTGAATCCACTAGCAGCTGCGTCTGCGCTGTCCCGAGACCCTGATTGCCCTTCAGTGGCCTGCTCTGCTGTGGCCGCAGTGCCTCTCTTCTTCCGGTTTGGTTTAGCTGGTGTCTCTGAATCACTCTCTTCAGCTGGGCTAGCAGTACTCACGACTCCGTACATGACAGTGGCTAAATTGAACAAATTAAAATATGAAACGTACTTTGCTGATAACGTCAATGTTTAAATTACATGAGTATATGAGGGCAGGGAAAATTTGTTCGTTCCGTTCTTGGGCAGTTTCTACCAAAATTCGAAGAGGCCCCCGAGGTGTGAGTACAGCCACCAAATCTGTCAAACGTCGTTCATAAAAATTACATTCTTTTAAAGAAATTAAACTAAATGATTTTTACCTTACCCCAGATTGAGATGACTGCAAGAACAGCCCATGTGGTCCACTCCGGTAAGTATTTGATGAAAACGAGAGCCATTAGTGCAGAAATAAAGATGAGGTATGCCTGTTGAAGGATAAGAGGACCTTGCCAATGGATTGAGATCATGCCCACTACACCAAAATTCCACATTGCCACTGCAACCGTGATGTAATCCATGGGTACGTTGTACGCCTCTAGAACTTCCCTGCAAAGTAAAGTAACAACATTCAAGAATAATTATTCTACGTTTAGTATTCATTCCAACTTACTTGAGGTACAAATATGAAAAGAGGAAGAGGAGCATCAACGATGACAAAATTAGCCACCCATGAATCACCTATTGTCATAAAAGAAACAGAAAATCAGTTAGTTTTCACTACAAACCAGCAGTAGCTTTAATTGCCTTGTAGAATCTCTTTTTGTAGAGGATAATGAGTAGGATGGTCATCACAATGATTACACATATCAAAATCAGGGAGTTGGCTGCAGCGTTCCATACTTTTGTTCCAGTGTCGGGACTATCTTCATGGAATGGGGTGTACAATCTATAATAGTAAAACAACAACAAGTAAGGGTACAATTACTATTGACGGGTTCAATTTACAACTGAATTATTGTTAACTCACAGGTATCCGTCCTTCCTTGTGTAGTAAGTTACTGAAGAGATAGTGGCCACAACGACCAGCATGCAGAGACTGACTGGAGCAAATAATTTGATGACATGTTTAGCCCCATACTTGAGTTCAAACTCCTCTTCGTCTTCCTGTTGAGAGACCGCAGCTGTTGGCGTGGTGTGACGCTGTTGACCTGGGTCACGTTGAGGCCGGCGTGAGGGTCTCTGAGCTACTCTCGTGGTTCCGTCTTCGTTCACAATGACATTGGCTCCTACTGGCTCTGAAGTACCCACCGTCTGTCCAGGCGGTGGAGAGTTGAGGATGGAACTGTTCATCCTGACACTAAATTAAAATAATCAACACTCAAAATGTCAAAAAGCCAATGACCTTTCAATTTCTTCTGGCTGAAAATTCCTAAAAAAAATTACAAAAAACCCTCCTCCGGGGAAGTAAGGAGACGGGCATCGAAAACTGAAAAGAGCTCCACTAAAACCAAGACTTTTCCTGACTTCTCAGAAATAAAGCTTGTGATGGCATGTGGTAATTTAATTGATGCTACAGTAAAGTCTTCCTGTAAGACCCAGCTTGGGAGACCTTGAAAGTGGGTCTTAAAACCAGAGGGTCTTACACCCGACACTTCTTATTAGACCCAATGGGTGAGTGAGTTATATGCTTTAACATTCAAATTTTGAAGGATTTTGTACTTTTTTGTGACAAGTTTTTCGGTTTTTCACATCTTGTTATTCAAAACACTTAAAAGTGTCAACTTTAGACCTTTTCCTAGTGAAGGGTCTTATAAATTTATATGGCAGCACATGATTTTCCATAAAAAATCGGGTTTTAAATCCAGAAGGTCTTATATAAAAGGGTCTTATTTCCGACCGATTAACATAGGAAACTCTCATAAGACGGACCAAGTGAAACCCATGCGAGTCTTATAAAGGGAAGGGTCTTACATCCATGCGTCTTATAGGAAGACTTTACTGTATTCGCACAAGGCTATTTTCCAATAACACAATTATATTCATCATTTCAATTTCATTAATTAATTATTACAGGCATTCATTTCAAAACTTGCTCAGAAAACAGTCAAAAAAATCGAAACAATTCTCAAATGATTGTTGTAAAATTTTAAAATCGGAAACATTTGAACACTGAGGAGTCATTCGTAAAGTTTCCATTGCATAGCTCCGCATTTAGGCAAAGTGGGTAGTTCATCTTCTTTCATTCAATAAACCAATTCATGTAAGAAAACTACGTCGTGTTGAGAGTTTATTGTTTTCTTTTGAGTAGACACGGCTTCGCTAAGTTCCATGAACATTTAATTTCTATGGTTTACTCAATGAAATTATGCATTAAATATCCTTAATCCAGTTCCATGTTGATAAAAAATAAGAACCGGGAACCGCCATTGCTCTCATTTTATTTAAGGCTGTTTTCGACTAATAAAAAGGAACATTTTAAGAATGGTTTCAATTTATTCTGAGTTGTACTTTCAGTTAGAATTTAGAATTTATCAACCTGGTTATTTTCCCACTTAAAAGACAGGTTACAACTGCGACCATTTTTATGTTTGCGTAAATTATGAATAGACATTATTTTTCTACATAATTAAGGGAACTTTTTGTCACTAGTTTGAAGTTCTGCGACATTTGGCGACGGAGCGGTGATTATTCAAAGTTTACACCCAAGCAAGGCGGCATATGCCTGCCATTTTCCAAATCCAAAAGTGTGAGTATACGTTATTTTCTACTTATTTTAATCAACTGTTTGTCACCGGTTTGCAGCTGCTACGTCTAACGGTTGCAATGAACCGATTGTTCAAACTTGTACCTTCAGAAACAGGGCTGGCGACCATTCCATTTTTCAAAATTAGCGCCGAAACAACACAAAAAATTCTATGGAGTGCAAAAAATTCTGCATACCAAATGAGAAATATTGCAAGTGGTGCGAGGTCATTATGAATTTTGATGACGTCACGCGGAATTTTAAAACTGATTGCGCATATTCATGAGAATATTTTAAGAAGAAAGCCCTGGTCTTATTTGGTTTCCGCGAATTCGTCGTCGTCAAAACTGATGGCTGGTGGTGCATTTGTTGGGACGTATTTTGTCTATTGGGGGTAATTATTGGCACAAAAATGTTTTGTTGAATTCGGGCGACTTTCAAGGGTACACAGACATTTTCAGAATGTTTATATTTCTTCAGTATCGGATATTATTTATATGAGAAAGCGAATTAAAATTATTTAACACGGAAAATAAAATACCAGTAGAAGAAAGGCATCATAATTTGTTTTCACAAATCAAAGACTGCAATATGGCCATAGGTCACTTTTCTGAGCTAGGGATTTTGGAGCAGTCCTTACCCAACGTTTAACAAT
>VNWY01001784.1:0-11507 GCA_009869845.1 Pseudachorutes palmiensis
ATCAATATTCCACATCCAGCCACTTTCCTTGTTTTAAATTGAAAAATCTACCCCTCCTGTAATATCTGATGTAATCTGAAACTTTAATAGGAAATATGCTAATATCAAATTATATCGCAATAAATGAGTGTAAGCATACGAGTTTTTAGTGACTAAAGCAGCGAAGTCGATCATACTAGAGTTCCCACTTGTTGGCAACGTTTAAATGTCCCAGTTCATCTTCTACTGTGAGGCTCTTTCTTAACCTAACAGCAGCAATCGCCACTTTCTTCGAATTCAACCAAGCTGTCCTTTTGTCAAGCGCTTTCGCATGTCCAATCTCTTGCTCCTGGAATAAATACAAAAGACAATGTGTAATTAAACAATGATTCCGGAAAAGCATAAAGTGATCATGATTCCTTCAAATCCTTACCACTGTCAGATAGGGATGACGTAGGTAAAACATATTTTTCTCTTCAACTGCCAATCTCTTCTTGTATGACTCTAAGTTCCATGGGTATGTAACGACTGGCAGCACATGCTTTCTGAAATCGTTCAATTAAAACTTGAATACTAAAAGTTACCTTCCCGTTCATCAAAATCCACAAGCATTTAGTAAATTCACAGTAAGTTAACTTTATGCAGTTAAGGGTTACGGTTAACTATACATTACACTTACCCTAGCCATCTGTTTCCAGGGATTACGTTCCGTTTCTTCAGCAGTGCCAAGGTCAACCTCATGATTAACCTTAACTCAAGTTAATCGATTAAAGTCCAATTAATCGATCGAAGCTTTAATTAATAAAAAAAAATTCAATCAACTTTGGCCGTGTTTTGGCTGTTTTTCCTTTCGGTAGATTCAACTCCCGCTTTTTTCGAGTCTCAACATTCCCCAACAGTTTTTCGTCCACTCTATTTTGCCTCTAAAATTCAAAATAAATTCTCCATTTGTCATTTTTAATTTTAAATCTTTGTCGTTTACATTTTGATAACAATTTACATAAATAAATATTGACTTTACTAGCGTCTATGAAGGGGAAAAGCCATTGATTGTGACTGCCAGTGGCTGGGAAATGATGTCAGGGGTCACAACTCTCCTTGGGAAACTATTCAGCCGATTCTGATATTCATCCTCAGTCATTTGGAGTTCGGATGTCGACGTTTTCTTATTCCTCGGTGGTGGAAGCGGAGGTGGGGCNGTCTATGAAGGGGAAAAGCCATTGATTGTGACTGCCAGTGGCTGGGAAATGATGTCAGGGGTCACAACTCTCCTTGGGAAACTATTCAGCCGATTCTGATATTCATCCTCAGTCATTTGGAGTTCGGATGTCGACGTTTTCTTATTCCTCGGTGGTGGAAGCGGAGGTGGGGCGGCAGGTCGACGGGAATGATGAAACGGTGGTGGGGATAACTGCCTTGTATTTGCACTCGCTATAAAATGACTACTGCCAGAATTGTCAATTTTCCAATTGGACTTGCTCATCCTTGTCCTTGCGAATTGGAGCACTTCCTTCCTGTAAAACCAGCCGAAGAGGGATCCGAACCCAATAGCTGCAAGCATTAGTCCGATGATTCCCATGACAAATGGCAGTGCTGAAGCTTCGTCATCCTCTGGTCTTCCTGTTGTAGGACTCACGTCTTCAGATTTGTCTGCATAGAAATTAAGCCAATTAAGTTTGATTTAGAGATCACACAGAATTTTTGTGAGTCACAAAAAGCTTACGAGTGTCAACTTCATTGGTCTCTTCTTCGTCTACAGATATGTCTTCTCCTGATGAAGCACGTCCGCTGCCATCGGTTATGGCGACGTCAGAACATGCACGGAATTGCTCTTGAGGACCGCAACCGATTGCCTGGCTTCCGTTTTCACAATGTCCCCAATTATTACCGGCAACGTATCTCCATTGCAGGACACACTGGGTGCATGTTAGGCCTCTGGGCAATAGAAATCGAGACTCGAAAACTTTCGTCCCTTCTGATGGGTAATATCTGAAAAACAAATCCAAGGTGAACTCGGGTAAACACATCGATACTGCCAAGGTCGTAGGAGGTTCACTGACCTGGGTCCTTCACCGTTTGACTGTTGGAGAAGATTGGCATCAAGGCATTTCTGCGTAGCTATTTTCTTAGGGTTGTTATTTGCACACAATCGGAATTCAAAATAACCTCTGCAAATAGCAAAATTACATTATTTTACATTACACATTATTTTCCAATTTTAAGTTTTCAGCAGTTACTTGTGATTGGCAGTGAGTTCAACTTTGATTCGAATAATTGAGTCAACTCGATACTTCCGGACAAGGACGCCTTGGGCATAAACTCCGCCAGCTTCATTAGGTCGGGGTTGTGGCATATCATAAGGCTGTCAATTTGAAAGTTCACGTAAATTAAAATAAATTTAATAAGTTCATTTTAGTATTAATTATTTGCATTACGTCTCCGCATATGCCACATTTGCCATTATTCTTGTGATACTGTCTTGAAAATCCTCCGCAGTAAAGCTCGTGATCGTTGTAATTTGCGGTCGTGTTGAATCCATACCTGAAAACGAATAAATCTCGATTTAAGTGCGAACAATCTAAACACCATCACCAAGACTATAATTTGCAAGCGAAAGCAATTTGCAATAAGTTGCGATAAAAAGAAATGACAACAGTTTTTTAAGGAATTTATAATAATGGGGGAAAGGAAATGCGTTTTCCTCTCGTTGGAATTAGCGGAGCGAATGAATAATTATAAAGTGGATTTAAGAAAAATAGTTACGTGATTCCTGATTTTTGTTTAAGTTTACGTGACTTACCTCCATGCTGAACTCCGTGATGGTGGCTCAATTAAACGACCATGGGGCGTAACTTCGTGATTACCAATTAGGCTCAAAATGAAAATGAAGCCGATGACTGTCCTGGCTTTGCTATGCTCTGAAACTTCTGGTGACATTCTAAACGTCGGATATTTCAAACTTTCTCCGATGACGGAAGCACAATATCGACACTAATCCAGTTTTGGCTAAGATCCTTCTGGTCCAAAGCGTATCTTCATTAAGGATGTTTCAGATGAATTACTTTTTAGTCAATTTTATAATTTATAATTTGGCATCGGCATCTCCTAGAGTCCTTGAAAAACAAAAGGAAACTGATATTAGCTTTATGCTAAAGAACAAAGAAAGAAGGGCGTGGTGTCAAGGTTTTCGTAATCTTAGTCAATTGTAGCAATCAATCGTCAATTAGACTATGAGACAAAAGCACTTTCAAAATTGTACCTTTTCCGTCGCCCTTCCTTTAGGAAAGTGTCTCCTGTCCATTGTCAATTGTCACCTTCTCAAGTGTCATTACGCAATTTTTTGCACTTGAGGGTTTCATGCACAATACTTTTCAGGTGAATTGGAACACTCCTCGTTTTTAATTAAGGTCAAAACCTTACTACCCTGAATGGAAAAACCTGGAAATTAGCCTATGAAATGAAAATAAAGTAGTGTTGACAGAGTGACGACTGTTTCCCTACTGAAGTCTAACTGAAGGTAAATAAATTGCTATGGACGTGAGAACGACAGAAAAGGAACTTACCTGTTCCCTTGTTTAATTCTTCGATTGGTATCGTTCTTTCAGTCAGAAATGCTTGTAAGAATATGCTATACTATTTTTTCCATGTGGCTGCATGTGACCTTATTTCTGATACGGAAACAGAAATTGTACAGTTAGGTTGATCGAACAGGCGACGCTTTAGTATACTGGGGTTATTCCAAAGTGAAGAAAAAGCTATTCAGAGCTCTTAATTGTAACAATCTTGAGAGCATTGTTGAGCTATAGCACTGCCTCCCTGTTGTGCAGTATTGTTATAATCACGACAATTACTTTTAAATCCCTTTGAAGCTTGCAAGTCTACTTTACCCATAATGCAAAAGTCACTTGCAGATTGGCATCTATTCAAGTGCATTTTTAGGAGAGAGTTTGCAAAAGTTCATGATCATTCATCCCCCAAAAAATCTCTCCTTCGTAAAAGATTTGCGGTAGCTGAATCAGAGAAATTGAATTGGATAATCAACACTTTCAGAAGTGGATTTTGCTTTGTTATAAGATATAGAATGGATCAATGGAATTTTTGGTTGATGGAGATCTTCCTGGGTTCAGGTTGGAACAAAAAGTGACCTTAAATTGTAGCCTACGTGACTACTTTTGACTAATCCGATGACCCCTGGATTAAGGTCGTAAAGGCAAATGAAATCCTTCTAACAATGGCTAAACAATAAGGGTTCAAAGTGTGTGCTTTTATTAAATCCACTTTTTAAAAAATTCAACGGCCATTCCAGTGTCTGGTTATATTTGAAAAGGGGTGTTGCTCACCGAAAGTTTTTTAGGCGACAAGGTGGCTACCTCGGTAGCAGTTCTTAGGAAATCTGCAACTGTGCCATCGGGTTGCATTTTGTCAATACGAATTGGTTGGTTTATTTCTATAAATGGCAAAGGGTGGGATTGCATGGGCTTAGCAATGCGTGATTTCCAAGCAAAAAGTTAATTCCGGATGTGGACACCTTCCTTGCAATTGCGAGTCATAAATCATCCTGACTGAAAGCTCCCTTTTCATGCTGATTACGAACTCATGCTTTGTTTTTAAATTAAAAAGCGAAGATAATGCCTTTGGAATAGTGTACGGCCAGAGGGCTCTGCTGTCGAAAAATTAGCCTGTTGCGGAGTGGTTGAAAACTGCTTAGATAGCAAGAATTTATGCAATCCAGGTAAAGGTCAATGACCGACGATGGTTTGGAACGACGACGACTATGAAAAATCCAGGTTTGACGTTTTCCTTATAAAGCCTGTCAACTTTATACTAATGGGGTTTCTTTTTTGGAATAAGAAATGGAGAAGCCGGTGTCTTTACGTCTAGCGACGTGACTTCCTAAAAAACTTAAGACGACTTTTCCCTGCCAACAAGTTTGTAGGGTGCTGATTAGTTCAGGTATACAACACAATGTGAAAATCCTCAACAATAAAGATCCATTGTTTCCTTTTCTTTCCTTGAAAATTGTTTTTGTGTATGCTTTTGTACCTTTTCAGGGTTCACCTTCTTTCGTCAAAGTGACTCGTGGCCTTCGGTGCAATTAGAGATTGCTTTAGTATTTTCTTCCAAAGAATTCCATTCAGTACCTGAGTATAAAATGAATGAAAACTTCCAGTTTTATAATCCGAGGGTGTTTGAATAATGAAACAAGTTGGAGAACCGGAAGAGTAAGATTCAGTTTTATATTCTGGACAAGTTGTCAACTTGTTGACAGAGACTCCATCCAGCAGTCATTTCCATTCACACGTGTGGCTCTGAAAACAATAGGATCAACAGAGCTATGGGGGTCAAACGAGGGGTTATTAAAACCTGGGATTAATTTCTATGCACTCCACTCACGAACCAAGCTTCAAGAATACTGAAATCACAACAATGCAATAATGGCTGATGCATCACAAAAGCCGAGCACGGAACTTGATCACTTAACAATCATACCCAGCATATAGCTATACAAGGGAACCTACAAGATGAATATATTTGCATATATTTGCAATATATTTCATACGAAATCCGCCGATTCATCTTAGTTGTGATGTAGAGAATTGAGTTTGCAAAAATTAATCTTAAATTAAAGATCTGTGATCGTCACACACTGTTTACTCCAGAAGCCGAACAAGCCGCATGCTATTTTTAAATAATTGCCTAAAGGTCCGTTTCAGTTGCCAGCAATGATTAAATTAAGTAGCGGAAGCTACTTTATGCATTTGTCGTGTCTGTCACACAGAATCCACATTGGTAACATTTTGAGTCCGGACAATAAATGCCAATTGGATTTTCTAAAACTGCGGAGACCCAATGGGTCCAATTGTTATTATTTCAGGACAAAATGAAAAAATCAAGCTGAAGTTTGCTTGGTCGGAATTTTCCCTGATGGGGAAACTTCCGAATTGGTAGATGGAAACCATGGAGTGCCTAATTGAGATTGTGCCTTTAACTATTTCATACGTACCCGTTCAATTAGAAATATTTTTATTAATAAAAACAATTTCCAGGACCTGTTTCCAGGTATACAATGATAAGTTAGACAATTTTATCAGCTACAGAACAAGGTATTCTGCCCTTCTGTCTGTGGTGGTTTGTAGCAGCTTCCACTACAGCAGTCGGTTGGATCGCCTGAGCAGAAACCGTTGTGTAAGATGCAGTCGCCCGGAGCTCTTACATTTTTAGAGTCGACAGTGACGTTGGAAGACTTGGCGCAGACCATGGCTCCTTTCTTGGCGGTACAAACGGCATCCACAACGGCATAATCAGATGAGTCACAGGCTTTTTCGTACAGGGGGCAGCACGGAGTTCCAGTCTTGGTGCAGGGCTTCCCTTCAAGTACACAGTCCTTACATTTTTCATCGACGCAGGTCTTTGGTTTCTCAGCATCGCAGCTACACATGTTCCCAAATTCAACTGATTCCGCTGCACAGCCTTCCGTTTTGGCATACTTCAGGACACATTTTCCAGGCATGTTCGTGGCGCAACAAGCTAACACGAAATAATAAACCAATTAGCATTCAATTTAAATGAATAACTTGCTTACGTTTATTGAGATTCTTTGCATCTATTCCAGTATAGAATTCAGCAGCGAGAAAGATTACCAGAAAAACTTTCATCATGAAACAAAGAGAGTCCACAGTGCTCAAAGGATTAACTGATTTTGTCCAAAAATCGTCTGACGACGGTAGAAAACGTCTATCATTGTATTAATAGCCTTTACTTACAATACAGTAAAAAGTCTGAGTGAAATATTCATGTCAATTTAGAATAATTTGATATAGGCAGCCAGCCAGCACAATCGGGGGCTATGAACTCCAGACAGGAAGCTTTCAATTATTCCGACCCAAATTGGAATTTAACAGTTTCCTTACAAAAGAATCGTAGCAACTGATTCTTAATGGTAATTTTATTCCACCATGGAACAGAGAGCCAAGAAAGCCCTTCTCGTTCAATGACTGATCATTGGCAATGTTCATATTTTGTATTTTGGTTTTCAAATGTTGGATAATTTTAGTTTTATTTTGAAATTTTCTGAAATGTAGAATACTTAATCAGCTTTTCCGCGGGCGCAACACTTTTTCCCAAGCCTTTCTACTGTGGAGTCCAGACGATAATATTTGGCCTGTTCAAGTGTGATTGGATGTCCAAACTTCATTTGCTGCTGTACCAATTCATTCAAACCATGACCACGACCACCATCAGGAGTTTTCCTACCAGTTGCTTCATACCACGCATGTTGCTGTGGTGGAACAAACTCTGTCGAAATTATTCTTCTTGCAGGATCCACAAGAAAAACTGTAATGACTTTTCGATGTCCTGGTTTTGATTTGTCAGCCAATTCAAATGGTCTGACAATGTGTTGAAAGATATTTGGAAAGACGATCATCCGATTCGTCTGAGCTACTGCGTACCCAAGATCCCTGTAGCTTTTGCGCTCGCAGTCGCCCTGAAGTCGAAAAGCCAGGCGAGATTCGGTGATATTAACGACATCGGAGTAATATATAGCAGAAGCGACGATCCTTTCGTTAAGCATGCCTTCGATGTGCCAATCGCTTCCAACATAGAAAGGAGCGTCCGGTGAAAGGTGGACGTTTTTGACACCGATGATGACCTGCAGTTGACGTCCTCCCAGATTAACAAAAGGAACGGAAGCTGATGACATTGGCAAAATGTTTGCAAGCACTTGCTCGAACTTTGGAATGCACGATTCCAAAATTAATTCCAGCGACCTGTGGAAAATAATTGAAATTAAAATCATGTTAAGAGTAAATACGATATTTAACTTACTTGTACATCTCCTCATGCAACATTGGATTCAAATTGTTGACGTACGAAAGAATCTTCACGCTCTTGAAAACTCCGTCTACGTAGACTTCCGACGGAAGCCATTGAAACTTTTCTGAAAAATCTGGAAAATCAGGGTGAATAACCCTGCTCCCAAAGTCCTCCGGCTGGAATTGTAGACTTGGCAAAATTGATCCTTTGCATACGTATATCGGAGTCTTTCGATGGACGTAGATATGCAAATTCGGGTCAACAAGCTCCAGTACTTGTTTAAAGGCATCCTTTTTCCGCATCCGCCAGTCCTGGAGTTCTGCTGGAACATCTTCAATTTTCCGTAAGTTATTCTTCAGTTGTACAACATCTGGCCTTGAAAGTACATGGTCCGATACTTGTATTCCAACAGGCGAATACGTTTCCTCCGCGCCTTTTCCTTCAGATTCAAATCCAGTTCGCACCCAAAAATTATCGTCAAATGGTCCCAGTATGCCCGCAAGATCTGTGTTTGCCATGATCTGACTCGCTGTTTGGCTCATTCCCACTACCTTTTTAATGAAATATTAGACTGAAAAGTTCTGTCGGGCTCACACTAATTTCAAAATCGGAACGTTGAACCCCTTTTTAAACTGATGTTCACTGCAATCTTTGATGGAATTTCCTTGAAAACTCATAAATTGAACATAAGGAAATCAACACATTTCCGCATACGTTATCAAATCACAAGAAGCGGGGTTCCATGACCAAGAGATTTCCAGAAACATTTTCAGGAATTAAACGGAAAAGCCGTAACTTAAATGAACAGAAGGAAATAAAACAATTTCTGAGAACAATTTCCACGTTATCGAACATAGTCCCGTCCTATGATCCATGACAAAGATCGGAACCACAAAATAAGAATAAATAATATTCAAGTAGAAGTAATAGCATTATGGTGGGACAAATGCTTCATTTGTTCGTTAATATTCTATTACCAGTGAAAACTGACCTGAGATTGACCTATGCCAAATGTTTTATTATTCTATCGTCATATCAGCTTCGTGTCTATTTTGCAAATGCAAAACTAAAATATTAACTCATTTGAATATGAATAAAAAAAATTTCCATGGAACACGTCATGTCTTAATTTTGAATAGTGCTTTGTTGCTGGTCAGAACAAGAAAGTTGGCTCATATTCCACAATAGATAAATCATCTAAACTTATCTTTAAGGATAAACTGTGAACATTAGAATTATAAAATAACTTTTAACTGTTCAAAATGTATCCTCAAACAATTAGAATAGTAAACTTTATTTAGTAAACTATTACATTAGTCTTATGAATCCCCAAATTCATTCCCACAGAAGCATCTGAAATCAATGTCAAGTTCTTAGCATTATAACCAAGTTACTAAAACTTGAAATATAATTTTGATTACTGTGGTTTACTTGGAACATGGAAGCATTCAATATGGTCACCATATTGTCAATAACCTTTCCTCCTCCCAAGGTTTTAATTAATCCAAGTGCCGCTGTTCGTGTCGAATACTGCAAATATATTAGTTGGAAAAACTAAACTAATACTAGTTGTAAAGCTACTGAATATTCTTGACAACTTGTCACGCCAGTTTCCCTTCAATCCTCTTTCAAACCAGTGTAGAGGAGCATCATTTTGTGCAGTTATTTGTTCAAATTGAACCTTACATCAAGGTATCATCATCACAGACAATAAACCGTGGCAACAGGCATAATAAAGTAGCGGAACATACTTAGTGTGGAGTGAGTGTGGAATAGAGTTAAATAGAACGATTAAAAAAAAATTAAATTTGATTTTTAATTTTGACATTTGACCTTGAATAGCGGGTCACCAGTAGGTCGCAGGTCAAAGTCGTATCGAAAAGTTATTCATCTCGACGAGACGAACAACTTTTGTTCAGGACTTTTTCACGTTATGAGTAATCCAAACATATACCTTGACATGTGACCCGGAAGGCCACTTCCGGTCAATATCAATACGGCGTTTCCATATTGGAAACATGGGGAACTCATAACTGAAAACAGTTTTGAAAACTGTCGACTAGTTACTGAGTTATTGAAGGACGGCAGACGACAGACAGACTCCACAAATGCATAAAGTAGCTTCCGCTACTTAATAAACTACGTTGAGACAGCAGAACTAACCACCGGTCTCCAATAAGGGCTGGGTATCCTATTAAGCGCGGAGGGCCTTTAGCTCTTTAAATAAGTGATCAAACCAATATTGTAAACAGTAGCTGACAAAAAACAAGGTGAATACGTTAGGGGGATACCCTTATGATTAATTCAAAATGGGATAGAACTTGAATTTAAGACTTATGTTTACCTAGGTAGCTGGCATATTGATTTTTGTTATAAATCAACAAAAATTCAACTGAAAATCATTACCATGGGAGTACTGTCTGAATTCGTGCTCACACTAACAGTTCATATTTGAAAGTTAAAGAACACAATATTGGTGAGTGGTAACCAGTACTGAACCACATATTTCCTCAATACACAGTCTGCAACTACGATGTGCCGAGATTTGGTGTTGGTTATCTCATACTTGACCCTCTCACCCCCATGGTTCCCCACGTTTTCTTTACAACTGCTTCCTCCTGCGTATTCAGGAGATCAGTACTGGCTTTACTTTGCTTTTAAACCAAATTACCATACCGAGTCAACAAACATGTTCATGTTTAAAGTTCTGTTGGAAGCACATGAAGCTGGGAGATCTGTAATGGTACGAAAGAAGAAATTTAGTGGCTCAGCAACCCCACTAATTCCTGCACCCAACGCAACCTACCGATGTGGCAAAATTATCTATTTACTTCAAACAGACTTCGGGGACCATCGACGTCAACTGAAAGAGTTAATTTCATTCAATATTATTGAAATCAAGCACAGTACTAACATGTACTTTTGGGTTACACCAATACGAGCTGGACCGAGTCTATTGATTGACCATCCACTTGAATACCTTGTAAGAGAAGTAGCAAGGCTTCTGCATGGAATGCTATTCCACATATTAGTTGAGAATACTGACAACATACAATTCAGAATTTACTCATTTCCTGTGCACATTTTCAAGCCTACTGCGAACTACATGTAAATTATGAAATACATTTTTTATTCAATTTTAATTTACATTTACAGTTTTATTTACTTCCTACAGTTCGAATCCAGCATACCTAGAATTCCACTGGATGCAGATGAACCAAGATTTCTTAGGGATGAAAATGACTGCAGGTTTCGAATGTATTCGGGAAAACCGCATACACGAATATGAGCTCTGTTCAGAACTGGAGTCTTACTACGGTACTGATATCCGGGATAAGTACAACTTCACACTGCTACATAACGATCACCACGAATCAGAGACTAAAGTTGAAGTTAAAAGTACAAACTTTGGTATTAATATAGGAAATTGGGACATAAGGATGCTAGGTTCTGTCGATACATTTCATTATCGGTATTTAAACCAAGTGGAACTTCCACCTTTTACCTACTTATACTGCCAAAGTTATGATACAACGGACTGGAACAAAGCCCTAAACCTTTTTCAGCTTCTGGCTCCATTCGACACTTTTTTCTATGTCCGTGAAGTTAGAACCGGTTATGGAACCGGTTATAGCAGCGTGCGTCAAGTTAGCGGCAAGTCAGAACAAAAATTCGTAAATTCTTTTAAATTCAACTGAAATTTACAAAATCCA
>VNWY01001785.1:0-11485 GCA_009869845.1 Pseudachorutes palmiensis
CTAGGATTCAGATGAGGAGCTGAGCGGAGTAGAGTAGCCACAGTTGCAAGTAATGCGCTACTATACAATCCCTTGCCTTTGCTTTTAATAGAAAAGAAGAAAACCGGTAAAGCAACGGTAACTGCCAAAGTACAAGTCCAAATGTACCTGTCATAAGGATGTAAATAGAACTCAAAATTCTGCACCCGTGTAGTCCCAAACCTTGTTGCAAAAGATAGGTATTGCTCTTTAGCAAGTACAAGCTCCGCTCTTGAATTAATCCTATCTCCATATGCGCTTCGAATTACGTTAATTCCATGCGCAGTTGCAATTTTCATTCTTCCGATGGCAAATGTGTTATTTACCAAGTCCCTTGGTACCCACTGATCCACAGCATCGTTTAAAAGATCTTCCAATAACTTCGGGAAGCCAGATCTGAACAGCGTCCGCTTCACAAAGGGTACTGCCCTTCTCATATCGTTGTCATTCCAAAGTGTAAAGTTGGACTGATTCATAGAACTATTTCGGGTATTCCAAAAGCCGTTGTAATATACAAACCAATTTTTTACAGTTGCTTCGTCCATGACAAAAGCAGTTCTGCTCCTAGTGGCTTGCTGAATTGCTGTTTCAAAGGTACGACGCACTCCAGCAGCGGATGTGCAGTTGATCCAAATGAACTTTGGATATTGGTAGGTATGAGAATCAACACAACTGTTAGTTTTCTTCTGATCAGTCAGAAGAACTAAGTTATGAACGAGCGTTTGGGCCCGTCCACGTGGATCAATACATTCATCAGTGTTTTCAACAACAATTATAACATAGTCAGCTCTGTCTCGGAATGGAATAAAGTCACAAAAATATTGAAACAGAAACGAACAACTTCCAAGGCGACTTGAAGGTTTGAACCCGGCCGATGTAAATTCCCATTTGAAGTTCCACTCAACAGGATAAATCATCATGTATACGGTGCCGTAAAGATGTTTTCGAGGAGCCACGTAGGTGTTCCACATTGAAGAGAGATTAACGGTCTCAAAGATAGGGTGCATTGGTTGGAACCACGTTTTTGGATATGATATTGGAGTCACTGGTGAATGTCCACTTTCGAACTTTAAGTTGTGATAAACAAAAGTCCAACATTTTGGAAAAGAGTCAGAAATATCCAATGTTTCCTTATGTGAAATATGTCGACATTGCACACAGAGTGAGCCACACATCAAACACACGAATAGCACAAATAACCACATGTTGATTCTACGCTTGGATGAAATATGATTACTTTTAAGGAAAATTCTCACTAGTAACGTAGTTAAGCGGTGCTATGCTTATTGATTTCACAAGAAAACTTAGAGATTTTGAAATTGGTTTTGTATCCATAAGCTGCTTGCAGAATTGTGGGATTTCTTCAAAGACTTGTCTCGGCAGGATGTCTGTTGTTCCTACTGACTATGTAATTTGAGAACCAAACCCCTTCCCCTGAACATCCTGTCAAAATAAGCTCAATTTTAACAACCCGTGGTAACGGAAATCTAATCAAGGGATTACGGTTCATATCTATTCTAAGTTTCTTCTGGATTTTAGGTCGATTAGGTCATTTCCCAAAAAAATGACCTGTGATTTCTTAAAGGGTATTATGTCAACGGAATTCATAAGATTCAATGTCACGAATTCGAATATTTTTCTAAAATTCACCCTCGTCCGGAAGAATGATACATTTTTTGTACACCATTAAACATAAATTACATACCAATACTACGAATAGAATTCATGAATCGATCGCGAAAGACAGATCTTTGTTGAACGGTTTCTGACTTGGATTCTGACGGACGAGAGAAATTGTAAAGCAACTCGGTATAAAACTTCCATGGAATAATTTAGTGTTTCTGAACAGGATGGCTTCCATCGCCCCACATTAATTTTGTTGAAAAACACAAATTGCCCCATTAGAGTTTGGCTACGTAAATTATTAAAATGAAGCCCCGTGTCTTCGTAGTTGGTAAGCATGAATGTATTGATTTTTTTAAAAGTAGAACCGATTTTCATCCATTCTCCTAACACGTCAGGATCTTCAATTTTAGTCTCATTTGCGCTAGTATTGAGAATCTGGAGATATTTTGATACTGTCTGAACCCATAAGATTCTAGTGTAATTGTCGGCTCGATTTGGTTGGCCTATAAATTATAATGTCAAGTTCGTAAGATAAATGTTACCATCAAGAAGGACTCCATTGCTATGAGAAGAATGTTACTTTGCAAAAAAAAATCCCGACGTGACTTACATACACTGACCACTATGAGAGGTGGAATGAAGTAACTAGCAGTTTAGCTACCGCAGCTTATAAAAAAATTACTTGACATAATGTCAAGCATGTTCGTGATAACGAAAATTAACTGAAAATGTGGCAAACTGCACCAATTCACACATTTCCGAACCATCTTTTATTTGAACCTTTAGTATTTATTAGTTGCATTTCAACCTCCAATTCCTTTGGTAGTTATTAGAAGTTTGGACGTGTAGTAGATTAGTTTTCCAAGTACTAAAATTGCATTTGGTTTCTTGTAGTATCCGAATGAATTGAGCTTAATTCTTAATTCCGACGAAGACTGTGCATATTTTAGCATTAGCTTCCGTTCTGCTGGAGAATCATAATTCCTCCACTTCTTCCAAGACTTCAATACTTTTTCAGATATTGCATTAATTTGTCCAAATTTTAAATAAATTAAAATAAGAAAGGTTATGCTTCCTCCTGTAGCACAAACAAGCATAGTCCACTGAAGAAAAATCATAGTGGAACTATACTTGATTAAACTGAACGTTGACATTACAGAAATAAAGAGCATGACATTGTTTACAATTATTTGAAGAAAGTGGCTCGCTATTTCGTTATAGTCGACAAGGAGGACTTGAAATGATCGATAGATTAGCAATACTTCAGCGGGCTTTTGGATGTCAGGTTTTGCAAATGGACTCAGTTGCGTAGTCATCCTGAATAACAAAGTAGGAATATGAGTGATTAGGTTTTATTAAATGTTTTTAATAATATCCTTTACCGAATTTCAGCAAGGACGGCGCTAGTGACGTAGAAGAAGGAAACCATGAGTGTAATCAAGAGGTAGACTTCTGACCAAATTGCCAGTTCCATAAGGTAATGAGCAGGAAGTGAAATTAGTGTAATCCAGATGTCACTTGGATTGGAGAGTATGGATGTCAAGTATAGTTCCGTATGGGCAAATGGAATTGACAAAAGTGTCAAACAAATTGGCTGAATTAGGACGCAAGTCGAACCGATATTGAGACAGACCATTTCCAATTCAGATTGCCAGTGTGGATCCGCAGCTTCCAATCGGCAATACATTTCTAATGAGTTATTTTAAATGAGTTAAATATTTCATTTCCTAGTGCTAAGCTTACCTTGCACTTTCAGAACAAAAGATAAATTCCTGTTGATAAATAAAACCCAATCCTTTCCATTCAGAACAAAACTAAGTTGTAGGGTCGTTGCAAAAAAGTAAAATGCTGTGTGGATCATTTGCAGAGTATATAAGAAGAAATCATGATTCTGAGCAATTAAGCTCATACCAAGCCTTATAAACAGAAAAATTTGATGAAGGAAACAAAACGTGCTAACACACTTCCATCCGAGCAGTCTGTACGTAGATTCTACATATTCTACCCGTTGCAAATTCTGATTCCAGTTAAAAGGACAAACTAAAAAGAAACTTGCGTAGCGCAGAGCCCATGATACTATTTTCAAAGTATTTGGTGCTAGAAACCTCATTCTAGAGCTGCCTGAGTTAGGTTTTGTTTAGCAACTGACTGTCGAAAGCCTGCGGAGTGATATGGATGAGTTATATTGCTAAACGATTTGCCAAATTATGTTTGTATTTGCTTTTCCGCATTAGAATTCCCTTAATACTTTGAAACTGGTAGTTTTACAATGAAAGTTTGAGTAATTCCGAAACGTAAGTTTGTGATGCCTGAAGATTTGCCAAAGCACAACAAGGAAAATAAACTTTGGTAAGCTCTAGGTGACTCAAAAGAAGGGACAAACACAACCACAAGGCCAGTTGCCGACTGTGGTGACTTATGAAAGTAGACTAAGAGAGTCTTGTCACCACAAAGAGCAAAACTCAAAAGAAAACTTAAATAAGAAGCTTATAGTTGGATACGACTGACTGGGCGAGGATCGACCACGACGGAACTCCGGATTCCACTGGAGGAACTGCAGACATGTTTGGCCATACCGTGATGGCGTGGCCCTGAGCATGGACAGAGAAGGGACACAGCCAAGGACAAGACCTACTACACCACAGGGCTCATCCGCTCGAAGAGGCCGACAACGATCGGAACAAGACAAGGGCGGAGCAGGACAGCTCTTGGACTTGCAGCTTAAAAGCGACAAAGGAAGGGCAGTTTAGAAGCATGATGTTACTACGTTTTCGAGGCTTTCTGCCTCCACGGGTTTTGGAAACACGACTTTGGACAAGTTAGGGCTGGAGATTCTTCTTGTTGAACTGGAACATGGTAGAGTCCATATCCCTAAGCATGTTTGTAAAGTAAAATAAACTTTTCTTAATAATTTTTTAAAGTGGACAAAACAACTCTATTCTTTGCATTTCCACAGGGTGGTTAGAACACAAAGGAATAAATTATGCATACCTTTTGAACATATTGGGTGGAGTAAATACTTGAATCCAACCACATTATGCCTCTCCCCACGCGTAATCAAATTCAAACTTTTAATTACAATTAATCACAACACACTTCATTGAAATATTATTTTAGTGAAGATGAAATATTTAAGAGCACAGATTATTCACTTTGTAGAAGCACATTCTTCTGCCACCTCCAAAAACAACTTTGCGGCATCCTCAGCGTCGATCTTAGCCAGTTCGTAGAAGCTAGAAGTCAAGGCCACATCTTTGAAATTCCTACGAAACAATTTAATCAAATGTAAGTTCCGATAACGTACATCTACAAAATGCAACGATTACAAAGTGATACTTACACTTCGATGAATCGGACAATCGTTGATTTCAGTGACTCTGCGTGGTAAATAGACGCAGTACGGTAGTATTGAATTGCGTTACCAGCGTTAACGTCCATCAAAATTTTTTCTTCCACTTTTGTCTTGAGGTCAATCAATTCATATACTTCAGCCAATCGGATCCAGTCCTCCGCCAATTCAATGTCGATGTCCACCTTGTCAGATGTAGAAATGGTCCAACATCCCTTTTACAACAGAGGCAGGAAAGTCTGAAAGATCCAATTGGTTTGAAGACTTGAACAACTCGGACAGGAAGGTGGTCCGGAAAACTTCACTGTGTTCTGTAAAAATACAAAAGCCAAATATGAATTTTGATCCCACTAACTTTACTATGCTGCTAATTAATAATTTTGGTCACCCGCAAGAATGATTTTGTGAGCAGGGTACGTGGTCCCGTCAGCGGAAATGACTTCTACGTCAGTGAAGGCGCGGTCTGTCAAAATGCTCTTCATACACGAAAAAGCAACGTGTATTTGCATTCGTTCGCCGATCGTTAACATTTCACAATGAACATCCAAGCGATCCAATCCGGCGATACCTTTGCTACTTGTGTTTTCAAATAATCTTCGTACCATTTTTGTTCCCGTCTTGAATTTATAGACGTTGAATCCCTCGAGACCTTGAGCTGAGCACAAAAATAAACCTTGTGAACACACCGTAATGAACAAGTCGTGTCAGTCGTTTACCTGGTGTAAAAGGATCTCCAGACGACACGACGGTAAGTCTGATAGCTGGTGACCAGCTATCTATTCCTTCGGCGAATTGGAAGCACTCAAGACAAACAAACGTCATCGGCCTTTACATCGGCGCAATAGTATTTCTTATAGTTGATCCACATTTTCCTGAACCATGAGGATTCTTGTAAATTATAGGCATTAGACTTAACAAGCTGTTTACCATTTGTTGCCAACATTGTCGCCAAACTTAGTCGATGGATCCGACGCATACGTACAACCGGAAATTCGTAATTTCCAAACGTAGTGGAAGTGATACGGCTGAGACTAGAATTAGAATTGGTATGAAAATGTACAAGACAACTTAGATAGAACTTAGAATATTAAGTTACTTGGTTCGAGCTTACCTTGAACTTTGCTTCCTCGACTGATCCCAATAAACAATTGGAAGGACCAAGTTCTTTGTGTGAACTGTAAAACGACAAGGTCTCATAACAGACATTAATGTAATGAAATGAACTGCCAGAATTACCTGTTCTTGGCACCCATCCTAACAACCCGACACGTAGTGGACAAATTGACACCGTTATCACAATTAGTTCAGTCACAACACAATGAATTAATTCGATCACAAATTCGCAACACAAATATAAAAACTTGATGAAATTGAACAGCTGGAAAATGAGAGAGAGAGAAAAATCCAAAGGCTTTTGCTTTTGGCGCCCTTCTCGCTTGCCCTCAGGTCAATCTCAAGTTCCCCTGAGGATAATTTTCAACAAAAAGCAATCGCGCTTGCGCTTGTCCCGTCTTTTATCGATGATCTCAGGGGAATCAAGAATTTCAAGATTAGAATATAAATGTCCAATGTCAATTAAAAGTTGTAAATTATCAAATGCATAATTTATCAAAGGGCGTGATGAGACGATCGGTATTTCAAATTGCCCAAGGCCAGTAAACCTTGGAATAATAAATCCGGAATTAAAATTAAAAGAAAAAGTGTCATTTTTTCTAAATAAGCTACAAAGAACTTTCTTATTTATCCATAAAGACCGTACGTTTAAGAGATTTTGGTCTTTCCCGCTGTTTGTATGAGTACAGCCGTAGGCTTTTTAGTCTTTAAGGTCACTCACCTTTTCTACACAGTATAATTCTGGTCTAAACGGAGTGACCATTTCGGTCACTCCGAAATAGAAATATTCAGCACATGAGCTTTAAATCTCTTTACTAAATTGCTTCCTTGAGAATTTATACGTTCAGCGCAGATTAATAGGATGGAGGACTCTTCAATTCCAAATTCGGTCTCGAGGAATTAGTTAGAAGAAGTAATGCATGTAAACCTGCATTGTTTGATTGTATGTAATTTGTGATGAATGAAATGAGTTTGTATATTTAGAACTAAATGAATGTAGAATTAAAGGATATGCAATGCAAGGGAAATGAAGTCACAATTATTCAATGTCATTGCCATCGCATTTTGTACCACAGTTAGTAAGGCAAAGGACACATTCTTGGTAATTCCAAGTGTATTGATTAGCATAATTAATTCTCACTGGAATAGGCCATCAGGATATTTTTGCTCATCGTGTCTGAAGCCAGGCATTTAGTCATATCATTGCCGTACCTTGTAATAAAATTAATATTAATTGAGTGATATTGGGTCACCACTTTTTGTTACGAAAGGTCGCAAGGACAGATTGTCAATGAGAACACGAACTGTATTCATCAAGTACAATTCGGGGGATTTGGAGCTACAGTTATTTAGCTCAAACTCGAAGCTTATGAGAAGCTATAGCTGGAATGGATCTCTTTTATTTGAAGAATTTAATTCTGCTTAGCGTTGTGATATTAAAGGCTGACTCGAATTCCACTGCGTTAGAAAAAGCTACCACGAATTCAGCCAAAAAATCAAAGGCGTACAAATTGGACAAGGAATTAGGATTCTGTGGGAACGTCAATCTCCGGGAAGCAACAGTTGCCGGCCTCCAATTGGCTCTGGCTAATCGTCAACTCACGTCTGTGCAATTAGTCCGGTGTTATAAGGCCAGAATCCAAAGTTTGGATCCATACGTTAATGCGATAATCCAACTGAACCCGGATGCTGAAACAATAGCTCTAAGGCTTGATATGGAGCGGCTACTAGGAATAGCAATGACAGGAACTACTCGGAGTCAACTGCATGGAATTCCAATCCTCATCAAAGACAACATTGGCACAGGTGACAGCCTGGAAACTACATCAGGGTCTTACGCCCTCTTTGGCCTTCGAGCCAAAGCTGATGCAGAAGTTGTCCGAAAGCTTAGAAAGGCGGGAGCCATCATTCTTGGGAAAACGAATATGAGTGAATTTGCGAGTATGCGGTGCACAAATCAAGTAAACATACCGGAAGGTTGGAGTACTCGTGGGAAGCAAACGAGAAATGCGTATGTCCTTAGTCAGAATCCAGCCGGGTCAAGCTCCGGATCAGCAGTTGCAGCTGCACGCTAATTTGGCTACAGTTACCATTGGAACGGACACGTCGGGAAGTATTGTGTTCCCAGCAGAATATGCATCATGTGTCGGTTTAAGACCGACGGTTGGTGCAGTATCGACCGATGGTGTGATTCCATTTGCAGCAAGCCAAGACACAGTTGGACCAATCACTAGGACTGTAGCTGATGCTGCCATCGTGTATGACGTCATTTCAGTGGCTGGCCTTAAGAGTTCTTGTTGGAAACCGGAAATCGGTTTTAGAAATTGTCAAGTCAAGGTATGTGCCAACCCGAATCGCATTTAATACTTAATTTTAGTGCAAATTTTCTTCAGAACCTTCGAGTAGGAATTCTTCGTGATCCATTTTGGACGGTAATGGCTGTGCAAGAACGGATCTCAAATCTGGAGAAAATCATTAAAGTTCTGAGGAATGCGGGTGTTTATATTGTCGACCCGGTCAAAGGTCAAGGAGATGTTTTGTATCGCATAGCAACCTCAAATAGTAAGAAAAATAGCCCTTTATTCGTTACGAATGATTGTTCGTACACTGAGCATTTGCCATGACCAACACGCACCTACACACCTTCATATTTGTAACTTTTGTCTTTCATTTTAGAACTTGTTGTTTTCTTCCACGAATTCAAGCACGGAATTAATATCTACCTGAGTTCAAAAGTGAGCTCAAACATCAACACTTACAACGGGGAGTCAATTCGAATTCAATCTCTCGATGGAATAATTAAATTTAATCTCAGACACCCTGAACTTCAAAATTCCTACCACCAAGATCGAATTATTCAAGCCAATGCAACGAACGGGCTTTCAAACTCATCATACATTGACATCAGTCGTGACATTCCGAAATATTCTAAAGCCTATCTTGGACAGATATTTGAGAAATATCGATTGGATGCCATCATGGTTCCATTGATTGACGCTTTCACTCCTGCAGCGGCTGGTTACCCAATAATAACGGTTCAACTGCTTTTATTTCTTTAGTTTAATTCATAGTTTCATAGTTTCCATATTTCTCCCTTCAGGTTCCAGCTGGATTTGCTTCCAATAACCTTCCGTACGGAGTCACATTGATTGGCCGTCCAAACACAGAGGAAATTTTACTTCGTCTCGGGAGTAGTATTGAAGCCGGATTCCCTGCTAGAAAACCTCCAATGTTTCTACAATAAACGTCCATCGACACGCCTGGATTGAACTCCGCAGCCACGTTTTTCCACTGCGATCTGCGAATTTAACAATAATCTTAGAAATTATATTTTAGTTTAATCGTCAAAATGTCTTTAATGTGAATGACTAATGAAACTGTGGTAACTCGCATTTATGTAAATAAACCTATGGCTCGATTCCATTGGTCAATACGCTTAGAGATAATTAAGTGCTATTTTACTACAAAATTGCCTTAGTTAATCCTTACACAGTTCATTCTGTGAACATACCAAAAGGTTCTTCATTGCACATTCATGACAAAATATTCAAATGTGTGGAATAAAACTGAAAACTATCCTAGGGACAATACATGTGACCCAGATCAGTCATTCAGAGGCATGAATTATTGAACCTATCCAGTAGTTATTAAAACTTCAACTGAAGAAATACCTTACGAAGGTTTAGCTTTGAGATATTAGTTTAACAGTCATAATATTAAGTTCACAGGCTTCACCTTTTTTAAAAAAGGTAATGAAAAACTGTTCCTATGCTCTCTGGGCTTTGACAATTTTCCTTGGTGCGGTGCAAGGAGAATCAGACAAAAATGACGTAAACATTTCATATTCCGTTAATAACCTGTTGTTCATTTTGATGTATTTTGTAGATTCTACGGCGTATGATGGTTGGGAAGAAAAGCACAAGAAACTTGCACCGGCTAAGGGCTGGGATGATGGATTTGAAATACGTACCAAAAACGCTAGACGCTTATATTGTGTCAGATGTCCTATTCAGTGTAACCTCCTTTTTTTCATCGACCAAATTTCACATTTTATTAGTAAATTATATATTTTATTAGGATACGGATAACTCCACCTTGCATGAGTTTTCGGGCCTTCTTGTCTGGCTTTGATGGTGACACTGGGACTGCGATTGTCACCAGCAATAAAGCCTTATTGTGGGTAGATTCACGATTTTACATCCAAGCTGCAAATCAGCTAGATGAAAATTGGATACTGATGAAGGAAGGTAATTCACTGACCACTCTCTACCAATTTAAAATCTATTTTTTGTGGAATCTAGGATTGCCTGAAACTCCGAGCCGCTTGGAATGGTTGAGCAGAAACTTGGCAAAAGGGGCGACTGTTGGAGTTGATCCAATGACAATTACACAAGTGTATTGGGAAAAGTACTCACAAGGACTTGGTTTCACTGGGAAAACACTGGTAGCAGTAAGGAAGAATTTAGTTGAAGTGATTTGGAAGAATCGACCTACTTGTCAGAATAACAAAGTGTACAAGCATGAGCTCATGTTTAGTGGGAAAAAAACTAGCGACAAGATTAATGAAATTAGGAAACAAATGATAGATTCCAGGTGCGGAGCTTTTCTTGTAAGCGAACTAGATGAGGTCGCCTGTGAGTTAAATTTTAATCCAATTTCAATATTCTAATTTAAAATGAATGATTTCTGTAGGGTTGCTGAACCTTCGTGGATCTGATTTGCATTACAGTCCACTGTTCTATTCCTACGTTCTTCTCAGTCCTATAAGGCTAGACATATTCATCGATCCAAAGAAACTTGACAAAGATATTAGGAAAGATTTGGAAACCGAAGGGCAAGAAGTTGGTTTCTTTCCTTATAAAACTTCAAAATCAAATCTTCAAAACCAAGTAATAAAACAAAATGACATTGTGGAAAATTAAGGTGTTTGTGTTTGCTCAGGTGGCGAAGTCAAAGTATTCTGTTTGTATTTCTGACATGTCCCCACATTACTTTGCATCTGCAATTCCAAATGACCGACGGAAACTGATAACATCGCCAATCGCGATTGCGAAATCGATCAAAAATCCCGTAGAAGCAGAAGGAATGGAAAACGCCCACATCCGAGACGGAGCTGCACTTTGTGAATTCCTGAACTGGTTAGAGGACCAAATGCAGGAGGGAGCATGCGTCACTGAAATATCGGCAGCTACTAAATTGGAGCAGTTTCGATCGTTAGTGAATTGTAGCAGAACAAATGTGGTTTAATACTGTAATTCTATTGAGCAGGAAACAAAAGTATTTCATGGGATTAAGTTTTCCTTCCATCTCCGCTACTGGGCCACACGGTGCGATAATTCACTACAAACCAGAACCAAAAACAGATCGTAAATTGTCAGT